>JAPYYM010001699.1:0-13157 GCA_028534135.1 Potos flavus
AGAAAGGGGAACCCTCTTCCACTGTTGGTGGGAATGCAAGTTGGTGCAGCCACTTTGGAAAACAGCGTGGAGATTCCTGAAGAAATTAAAAATAGAGCTACCCTATGACCCTGCAATTGCACTACTGGGTATATACCCCAAAGATACAGATGTAGTGAGAAGAAGGGCCATATGTACCCCAATGTTCCTAGCAGCAATGGCCACAATCGCCAAACTGTGGAAAGAGCCAAGATGCCCTTCAACAGAAGAATGGATAAAGAAGATATGATCCATATATACAATGGAATATTATGCCTCCATCAGAAAGTATGAATACCCAACTTTTTCATCAACATGGACGGGACTGGAAGAGATTATGCCGAGTGAAATAAGTCAAGCAGAGAGAGTCAATTATCACACGGTTTCACTTAACGTGTGGAGCATAAAGAAAAACATGGAGGACATTAGGAGAAGGAAAGGAAAAGTGAATTGGGGGAAATTGGAAGGGGAGACAAAGCATGAGAGACTGTGGACTCTGAGAAACAAACTGAGGGTTTTGGAGGGGAGAAGGGTGGGGGGTTGGGTGAGCCTGGTGGTGGGCATTAAGGATGGCACGTATTGCATGGAGCACTGGGTGTGGTGCATAAACAATGAATCTTGGAACAATGAAAAAATAAAATTAAATTAAAAAAAGATTTCATTTATTTATGTGTCAGAGAGAGCGAGAGCGCGAGAAACAGAGAGAGAGAGGCAGAGGAAGAAGCAGACTCCCTGCTGAGCAAGGAACATGATGTGGGACTTGATCCCAGGACCCTGGGATCATGATCTGAGCTGAAGGCAGATGCTTAACCGACTGAGTCACCCAGGGACCCCAAGATGACTACTTCTTTTCCAAGCACTCAGAAAATAAGAACTTCGCATGGGTGCAAAAGGAGGATGGGCACATGCAGGTGAAAGTGGCAGATAAGCCAGAAACTAGCTCCTAGATGAGCCCTTAAAAACTTGTGAGAGATGAGGAGAGGGAGGCAGAAAAATTCTGGAACGAGTGCCCTAGTGGGCTGTCACCCCAGTATCTTCTGACAGCACTACCTGTCTTGGAGCCTGGCTCCCTGCACACCTGTCAAGCAATACTTAGAGGCAAACAAAGAACCATGGCTCTGCCCCAACCCAGGGCAAGAAGGAAAATATGGTCTGTGTTGCTGGGGATTGTGCTTAACCTGAGGTCTGGGTCATAACCTGTTGCAGGCTCTTTTCTCTTTTGAAAGTATTTAGATAAGGAGAAATACAGAAGAGTGTCCTTGATTAGCTCTGTTTACTTTCTGTGGTTCTTCCAGTCTCCCCCTGAATAACACATTCCACCTGCTCCACATGAAGGAGGCCATACTCATTCTGGCCAGCTCAGCAGGAAGGGAAGCCTGCACATGGACCGGTGGACAGAACAATGCACAGCTTGTTTATCTGACAAAATAGGGGAAAAGCTGCTTGATCGCCATGGAGGGATACAGAGCTATGAAGGCCCACTCACACCCCACTGTTAGTGGGGGTGCCTTGCAGCCTGGTGATCCAGAGACCCTTTCTTATTACAGACCAAACCAAGGGGAAACATGTACACATGTACGTGTGTATGTGTGTGTGTGTGTGTGTGTGTATGTGTGTGTATGTATGTATAATTTCAATGACAACTTTGACAACAACAATGGCTTTCTTGTCAGTCTGGGAAAGTTATAATTTGGGTCACCTGAAATGTGGGTATTTTATGTAGAAGGGGCTTTGGTATCTTCTGCCTCCCACCTTCCCCACCTCCTCCAACCTCCTCTCACTTCTCTGAATATTCAGGTCAAGTTCTTTCATATAAATCCGCTGGATCCCCCTCTCCACCCTCCATGCTGGGGTCCATCCCTAGGTAAAAGGAAAACCAGGGTAGTGAATAAGAAAGGGAATGCTGTGGTGGAAAGACTCCCTCAAATGCTGCGGTGTGTGTCAGGGGGTGCCTTTTGGCTCTCCAAGTAGATAGTGATACTTCATCTGATTTGGGCCTTTATATTTGACCTTCTGTTTTCATGTATCCATTTTCACATTGGAATCTTTAAAACATGGGGACACCTCTTTTTCTAAAGAAGGCTGTAAAGAGGCAAACTGTGAATGATGCAGGAGAGCCTTGAAATAATGAGGGGCTAAAAAAAGGCTTAGTACTTTAGAAACATAGTACTTGGAATTCTCTTTCAGAGTGGGCTGGAGAGCATATTTTAGTTTTTCTGTGTATAGTCTAATAAGACATACCATCATAAACTGCTTCTTGTCAGTGATCCCAAAGGCAAGGAGGTTGACAGTGCATATTACACAGCTTTTAGAAGCAAGGGGAGCAAGTCAAGAATCTGAATAATGAAAGAGAGTTTTTATCATTTTCCTGTTACAAAAGCTAAGAATGCCCCACCAGAGGCCTGAGGGAGACTTCTGGAGAGCACACAGAGAAAATGACAACAGGTTCATAGAGCACCATCTTCTGGGTCAGCTTCTGCTGTGATGCCCAATTTCCTAAACCAACACCCAGAGTGATAAAGAAGGTGGAGGATGTTTGTCCTTCAGCTCTGGTTTCTATTAGTAATATTTGTCGTATCCCGTGGGAAGGAGGTTACGGGAATAATACAAGATTTCCTTTCTTCTCCCTTTAAGCCAAATATCTTCTTCCACTCAAACTCAATATTAGAGTTACTACTTTTCAGGGGGATGATAGAACCCACAGAGGTTTCCCCCAAAGTCAAGTCTCAAAGCCCTCAGAATTACTTCTGGCCACTCTTCAACTCACCCCCACTACTAAGGACATGAAGCCTTAGGACGATAGCCAACAATAGTGAATACCCCAGTAGAACCAAGAGCACCCGCTCGCTCTGCTTTGAGCAAACATGACAATGAGGAAGGGTCAATGTGCAGCGGAGCTGGACCACAGTGAGCTAGGTGGACAGTAGTGGGAGATGAGGTTACGAAAGTGCCAAGGCCAGATCATTTTCAAAGGCCAAGGTAAGAAGCATACATTTAAATCTCAGTGCAGCGGGAAGCGAGTAGACATTGTTAATGTCCAAATGATCAAAGTTTTATAAAGATCTCACCTGACTGATGGATTTAGGTAGGACAAGAGTAGAAGCTAGGGAACCAGTTAAAAAGGCTCTTGTAGGTAAGAGATGATGGTGGTTTTTTCTAGGGAGGAAGCAGTAGGGTAGAGAAAAGAAACTTGATTAGAGATATCTCAAAGAGGCAGAGCTGGCAGGACTTGTTGATGGATTGAATGCGGAGAGTGAGGGAAAAAGAAGCCATGACATTTGGGTCATCTGGCATCTGTACCTTCTTAGCACAGAATTCATTCCCGAAACTGAGTCATTAGTAATTCTAAAAAAAAAAAAAAAAAAAAGTTGGCAGTCTTCACCATTCTTTTATTCAAACATTGATGGAGCTTCCATCTACATTTAAGGTGCATGGAGAGGTACTATGGGACACGCCAATATGAAGACTCAGTTTAAACTGGAGGAGACTGGAGAAGTTGTGCCAGGTTTTACATAAACAAGAGGGGAGAAAGCAGAAATATACTGAATGAAGAACGTACAGTTTCTATAAGGCACACAGGAAGTAAAATTAAAATGACGGTGAGAATATGATGGCCCATAAGTGTCAGGGTAAAGTATTTACTTTATATTACCCAAGAGGCAAGAGAGAGGCTTTGGAGGCTCCAGCATAGGACAGCAACATGGTAAAAAGCAGTGTGTGAGGAGGGTTATTCTGGTAGCCACGTGCAGGACGAATTATGTGGATAGTGAAAGCATAGAGAAGTGAGCAGGCTGGCACCACACATATGATAAAAGGTAGAACTAGAGCAGGACAGCGGGGAGGCAGCGGAAGAGAAGGCTGGGAGGGAGGACATGGGAGACAGAATCAACAAGGTTGGACTACTAATTAAATATGGAGGAGAGAATGGGGTTAACGTGACCATGAAGCACGTGGGAGAACAGTGGTATCACTCATCTAGATAGGGAAGTTGGAGCAGGAGCTGGCTTTGGGAGAAATGTTTGATTTTTGACAGGAGTTTCTTTCATAGGCTGTCAAATTATGTAGATAGGCATGCCCAGCAAGCAGCTTAATGTCTGGGCTGCAGTGCTAGAAAGAGATTAGGGCAGGCTATGGACATGCGGTCATTATCCCAAGAGGAGGCAGCTGATGCTGCTTCATTGGATGTAACTGCCTGAGGTAAATGTGTGCAAAGAGGGTGGGTGACAGGTCTCCACAGAACAGCTAGAGTTCAGGTGGGAGAAGAAGAAAAGCTGATCAGAGAGACACAACAATAAAATGCCACTTTCAATGATATTGGCAATATGTATTTTTAAACCAGGTGTCTGCCAAGTGGCAGAGACACAGGCATTCTTACGCATTGCTGGGTGGGAAGGGATATGGGTACACATTTGCTGGAGGGAAATGTGCCGTAGCAAGAGACATCAAAACGTTCCCACTGTGCTTGCTTCAGCCAATATACACTAAAATTGGAATGATATAGAGATTAGTACAGCCCCTGGAAAGGATGACATGCAAATTTATGAAGCACTCCATTTTTCTCCCCTGGAATTAGAGAGCATTACTGGTTGTGCAACCTTGCGAATACACTGACAACCACTGAATGACACACTCGAAAGTAATGAATTTTATGGTATGTGAATTACATCTGTTTTAAAAAATGTTCCTACCCTTTGATCCAGTCTTTCCACTCCTGGGATTCTATCCTAAGAGAGCAATTAGAGATGCATACATTGATTTATGTACGTGAAGTGTCATCTACTGCGGGGATATTTATGATGCTAAAAACAGGAATATCCTAAGTGTCCAACATTTAGGAAGAGTTAAGTGAAGTATTGTACATCTACATGAAGGAATAATAGTCTGCCATTAAAAACCATGTTTCTCAAGACTACTTAATGATCCTGGAAAAGGCTTACAATATAATGGTAAGCCAAAGAAAAGTATATAAACCTGTATGTAGTACCAGCCCAATTCAAAAAATATATATATGCATGTACCTATATATTCATGTACAATCATACACATATTAAAAGGCTGAATACAAATACACTAATATCTTCCCAGTAGGCATTTATCTCTATGTGGCAGAATTAAGGGTCATTTTTAATATTTCTTACACCTTTACAAAATTGCAAAGCTGTCTACACTACACATGCATTATAGTTGAATGAGAAAAGGTTTTCAAAGAAAAAAGACACCATTCTACATGGACATATCATTTACCCTGACAGTTGTCAGATACAACTGATACATTTAAGTTAGGAATCTGCAATTATACTTGTCATTTCACTTAACTATTTCAAACATCTGGATTTTCCCCTCAGGTAAATCAGCCTAGAGCCCACTAGAAAATGCTTCCCCAACAAATGCTTTGCTGCTTGGTAGTGTATTCCTCTGTTTATTTTACTACTAAAACAAAACAAAAATAAAAACAAAAACAAAAACAAAAAACCCAAAAGCCAAAAACAAAAAACAAAAAACCACAAACCTCCAAAACTAAAAAATCCCCAAACCTCTGCATTTGACAGTTTTTTACCCCAATCAATATTAACACTGGGAGCTGTTCTTTGCTGTGAGAGGTGGCCAGGGCTGGAAGAATAAGGAGCAAGTCGAAGGGAGACCAGGCAAAGGAAAGGGATCAAGTCAAGTCAGCATCATGGCTGTGCCCAGTGGGTTGAAAAAAATTACTACTCAAGGCCTTCTTTTTTTTTTTAAGATTTTATTTATTTATTCATGAGAGACAGAGAGAGAGAAGGAGGCAGAGGCAGAGGGAGAAGTAGGCTCCTGGTGGAGCAGGGAGCCTGATGCGGGACTTGATCCCAGGACCCTGGGGTCATGACCTGAGGTGAAGGCAGATGCTTAACTGACTGAACCACCCAGGTGCCCTACTCAAGGCCTTCTTGGCTATAGCTTCTTCCCAGGTGCCTGATGAACTTGGTGGGACAAAAATGCATGGAGAGGGGACAAGGCACAGGAAAATCTGGTGTGGGGCATGGCAGCAAGTACCATTTGTGAAGCCATCTAATTGCTAATATTTGTATACAGTTCACAAGGAACTTTCATAGACACCATTCCATTTAATCCTTACAACCACCTTATAAACTCTACTGCAGGAAAGACGAAACTCAGGCTCAGAGGTGAAATAAATCACACAAGGCTTGAACCCAAGTTCTTCACTTTCAAATTCCTGTGCTTTTTCCCTAAACAGTGGTTCTCAAACTTTTTTCTATAGATCAGCATCAGCATCACTGAGAACTTTAGAAATGAAATTCTGGGGCCCTGCTCCAGACCTTCTGGATCAGAAATTCTGGGAATGGGGCCCAGAAATCTGAATTTTAACAAGCCCTCCAAGTGATTCTGCTGCACACCCAAGTTTGAGAGCTCTAAAGATTGCTTGCCATGCATTCTAAAACAGATTTTCTAAGAAGGGCACGTACTGCATGGCGCACTGGTTGTTATACGTAAGCAATGAATCTTGGAACACTACATCAAAAACTAATGATGTATTGTATGGTGACTAACGTAACACACACACACAAAACTGATTTTCAAGTAGCTTCTTTTAAATACTGGCTGCTGGGCACCTAGGTGGCTCAGTCGTTTAAGCATCTGCCTTCGGCTTAGGTCATGATTCCAGGATCCTGGGATTGAGTTCCACATTGGGCTCCCAGCTCAGTGGGGAATCTGCTTCTCCCTCTATCCTTCCCCGCTGCTCGTGATCTCTCTCTCTCTCTCACTCAAATAAATAAAATCTTTAAAAATAAATAAACAAACAAATAAATAAATAAAATACTGGCTGCTTGTGCTTTGACTTATGTGGGGTCTTGTCTTCCAAGGCAGGCTGAGAGCCTCTCTTCAACTATCAGTGACTGTGTATATAATCGAGGGGGCTGTCTGAATAGAATTTGGGCTCCAAGGGGCAGGTGGGAACATATTACTTCACGGTGAGTAAGGTTCCAGAACCAAGAAGGCAATTCCCTGATCACATCTTCCCTGTTTGGAGGAGATATGAGCTGGTGAGCCACTGCCATATATCTACCTCCCTTTCTGAAGTTTCTCTCCATAAAGGCTTTCACATGGTTTCACAATGTCCTGCATGAGCCCCTGGGAAATTTCCTGATCTGACGTATTTACATTTACAAACCTCTAGTTGCTCAGGCTTTTCATTTCTTTGGTTTTCATTTTGTTTTTTATTTTTTAGAGGTTTTTCAAACAATAATTTAGAAAAAATGCAAAAATTGAAATAAAATTATTTTCCTTCTGGGGAACATGAACTCCCCTACTCATGCCTCCCCAACCCACTCCCTACCCAGTTTCCTCACTGCAGGTAACTGCTTGCTTTTTCTCTCTCTCATGCATACACGCACTCCCGTACTCAATCATACACATTTCTTCCCCTTGGGATGGAGAATAAACAAATCAGTTATTTTTTTTAAAAATTGGACATATACAATGGAATACTATGCAGCCATCAAGAGAAATGAAATCTTGCCATTTGCAACGACGTGGATGGAACTAGAGGGTATTATGCTAAGCGAAATAAGTCAATCAGAGAAAGACAATTATCATATGATCTCTCTGATATGACGAATTTGAGAGGCGGGGCGGGGAGTCATGGGGGTTGGGGGAGGGAAATGAAACAGATGGGATCAGGAAGGAGACAAACCATAAGAGACTCCTAAACTCACAAAACAAACTGAGGGTGGCTGGGGGGTAGGGGCGGGTAGGGATAGGGTGGCTGGGTTATGGACATTGGGGAGGGTATGTGCTATGGTAAGTGCTGTGAAATGTGTAAGCCTGATGATTCACAGACATGTACCCTGGGCCAAATAATACATTATGTGTTAATAAAAAATAAATAAATAAAAATAAAAAATAAAAATTGGACTTAGATTGGATTTTAAATTTTGTCAAGGTAATGTTTGTAAAATTGAAACAAAACTCATACACAATAGATTTAATTTGAAAATACTAAAGCTAAAAGACAGAATCACAGAATGAAAATTTTAAAGTATTCAAAATTCTAGCAGTGAACAGAATTTGTTCTTTGTTCTTTGTCCCCAGCATCTTGAATAGTGCTTGCTTGGCTCTCAATAATTCAATGTATGAATGAGTGAATGAATGAATTCAATACTGGTACCTATGTAGAAATGGAAATACGAAAATACAAAAAAAATATTTCCCTTCCTACATAGGCAGTAGCATTGAAAAACGTTGGGAGTCCACAAGGAGTATGAATGCACAGCATTCAGGCAAGAGGGCTTTGGCACTGGAGATATGTCCGTCCTGTGGAACGCTGAGAGACCACAGAAGTTTAAGGCATCTTGACCTGCCTAGTACAGAATACATAATGTCTACTAACCTGCAGGCAAAAAATCTACATAAAGGAGGTCATGCTTGAGGTCTGACCTTGAAGGAAGGGTAGGGATTGACCGAGATGAAAGGTACTCCTGTAGAAGGAATAGCATGTGGAAATGATGGAAATGGGAGGAAAAAATGGTGTCCTGAGAGTAGGATGTGAGAGGAAGGGTGGTGAGAGGTAAGGCTAGAGAAGCAGGCTGGGCCAGAACGTGGAAGAACTAAGTTGCCATCTTAATGAGTTTGGACGTTCCCAAAGGCACTGGGGAGCTAGTGCAAGATTTTAAGTACGACAGTGGCAGAAACAGATTTGCATTTTGGAAAAACGTATCCGTTGGCATTTTGTAGGGAGAAAAGAGGCAGGTGGACCACTTGGGAATAAGTTACACTCCAAGTGATCTCTGATTCAGGGACAGAGTGGAGAGGTATATTTGAAAATTGTCTTCTCTGGGAGGTAGGACCAATAAATCTTGGTGTCTGATTAGACAGATGTGAGGAGTAAAGAAGAGGAGGGAATCCAGAATGTCTGCCAGATTTCTCACTTCAGTAAATGATTCAGCCTGTCACCAGTACCAGCAGAAGAGTAGGGAGGGAAATCAATCCAATTTTGGACAAGTTGATTTTTAAGTATTTTTTTTTTAAAGCAACACTTGCAGAAGGCGAACCATTCAAAGAGTACAAAGGCATAAACAATAAAAAATGAGTCCCCCATACTCCAAGGGAAACCACTGTTAACATTTTCTTGTTTATCCCTGGGTAGCAGTATGGTATAGTATTAAAAGTATAAGCTCTAGAACCAGACTGTCTGGATCTGAATCCATCACTGCTAGCTGTATGGCCTTGGGCTAGTTATTTAACATCTCTGCGTCACTTAATCATCTGTAAAATGGGAATTATAAAAACAGAACACCAAAAAAGCATACAAGAATACTGTTCAAAAACTTGATGTTTGTGCTTAACAATATATCTTAGAGATAATTTCATATCTGTATGTACTTTTTCACAAATTTTTAACAACTAGATAGTATTGCGCCATGCGAATTTTGTTCAGTTTATTTAACCTTTATTCAATTAATGAATATTGAGGTTGTGTCTATTTTTTTTTTGCTATTACAAATAATGCTGCAGTGAATATCTCTGTAATCTTCACACACACAGATGATTATATCTATTAGACAAAGTGGAATTGTGGTTCACAGAATATGTGAATGTTTGTGATAAAGTCTCCTGAAATCCAAAGAGGTTATGCTAATTTGCACTTCCACCAACAATGTATTACAGCAATGCTTTTCAAACTTTAATGTGCAAACAAATCACCTGGGGATCTCATTAAAATGCAGATTCTTTTTTTTAATATTATTTTATTTTTTCAGTGTTCCAAGATTCATTATTCATGCACCACACCCAGTGCTCCATGCAATACGTGCCCTCCTCAATACCCACCACCAGGCTAAGCCAACCCCCCACCTCCCTCCCTTCCAAAACCCTCAGTTTGTTTCTCAGAGTCCACAGTCTCTCATGTCTCATCTCCCCCTCCGATTTCCCTCAATTCACCCTTCCGTTCCTTCTCCCAATGTCCTCCATGTTTTTCCTTACGTTCCACACGTAAGTGAAACCATATGATAATTGACTCTCTCTGCTTGGCTTATTTCACTCAGCATAATCACAACCTCATAAAATGCAGATTCTGATTTAGTAGATCTGGGTTGGAACTACATTTCTAACAATCGCTGGGTTGATGCGGATATTGCTGGTCCAAGGATCATACTTTGAGCAGTAAGGTATATAGCAAGGCATAAGAGTGCATTTCTCTGCATGCTTGACAAAAAATAATGTATACTGAATGCTCTGATTTTTGCCATTCTGATAGGTGAGAGTTGTATCTTAAGGTAAGAGTTGTTGCTTAAGTAAATCTGTATTTCTTTAATTATGAGTATTGGTGAGCATCTTTTCGTTTATTTTTATAGACCAACTTTCTTTTTCTCTCGACTGCCTGTTTAGGTCCTTTTTTCTCTTTTATAATGATTTGTTGGTATTTTCCTTAGTGATTCTCAATCTCAAGAGCTCTTTATATATAAAGGGAACAAGCTACTGTAGCAGATGCAAAATCTCCTTCCCAGGTTTTTGTCTTTAGATTTTGTTTATACACTTTTGTTCTGCTGTACATTTTAACTTTGGTGTAGTTGAACTTACCAGTTTTCTCCTTGATGGCTTCCTTTGTGTCTTGCTTAGAAAGACCTTTAATATTTCATGATAAAATCATATATTAAAAATCATATACTAAACTATGTCTTTGGATCAATTTCTAAACCTAATTATGGTCCATTGATCTGGCACATGAATATGTGCAAGTTTTAATTAAACTGTTTTATTTACTGTAGTTTTATAATATGTTTCAAAGGGACTGGTCCCTTTCTCCCTTATTACTCTTCTTTTTCAGGCGTTTCCTGACTAATCTTATAGATTTATATTTCCATATGTACTTTAGAATCACCTTGGGCATGCTAGATTATGATGAGTCTGGGAGACAGCTTGGTTAAGAAGTGTAATGTGCAGTTGAATCCAGAATCTTGGAGTATGGTCTTCTCTGGATACAGGTATCTGGGAGTTATCAGCAGCACCTGAAGCCTCTCAAGAAAATTTCATAGAATGAGAAAGATGGTCTGAGACCAAACTTTAGGTTAGTGGTTCTCAAAGTTCAATACTCAGACCAGCAGCACCAGCACTACCTGAGAACTCCTTGGGCCCTGATTGGATCAGAAACTGTGGGGAGGGGGGTGCCAATATGTTCCTTAACAAATACTCCAAAGAATTCTAATGCACACTCAAGTTTGAGGACCACTGTTTTAGGGTATACCAGTAGTTAGGAGACAAATTAAGGAAAGAGAACTGAAAATAAACAGTAGGAAGAAAACCAAGAGAAAGAGATGTTTAATAATCAAAGAGAAGAAATTTCCAAGAAGAAATATTCAGTAGGGCTAATATTTATTAAGCAACAACTACTTCTAAAGGGCTTTATACGTATCATCTCACTTACTCATGTGACCCCATAAGGTTATGGAAATCTTTGTACAGATGAGGAAATTGTGATTAAGTAACTTGCTAAAGGTTGGCCAGTTGGTAAAATACTTGACACCAGTGCTATTATATATCAGTGGCTACCTTCCTTCCTCTGTACCATACTGCTGAAAAACTCTATTAAAATTGCCCATTGGAAAAGGAGAAGGAAGATGCTCCTTCCCTGTTTTTTCAACCTGGAGGACACCTTGGAACTATACAGAGAAGAGTGTTGTGATAGTGGAAGAAGCCAGACTGCAGGGAAATGGGAGGGAAGAAAGGGAGACAATGAATATAAGAATACTTTTCAAGAGCCTAAGGAGCTGGGCTGTGACGGGAAAAAAAATGGTTGTTAGAGGAGGATGAAGGTCAAGGGCAGATGATGTTTTTAGGAGGAAGGGACTACCTAAAGATACCTATGTGTAATTGAGACTAGTTTATTTTTTTTAAAGTTTTTATTTATTTATTTGGCAGAGAGAGTGAGAGAGCACAAGCAGGGGGAGCGGCAGGCAGAGGGAGAAGCAGACTCCCTGCTGAGCAAGGAGTCTGATGTGGGACTCCATCCCAGGACCCCATGATCATGACCTGAGCCAAAGACAAGACGCTTAACTGACTGAGCCACCCAGGCATCCCTTGAGACTAGTTCAGATTAGGAATAGCATTCTATGGGTCTGGAACAATCTTTGATACCAATCTCTCCCCTAAGCACCACACCAGTTCTACCTATGCCCTACAACTGCCAGTTGAATCTCTACATATCTTATCAATCACCTCAAACTGAAGAGAAAACCAAAGAAAAGCTAAACAAACATTGACGTCAAGCCTAACTCTTCCTACTTTAACTTTTAAAAAATCCTATTTGTTTGCTTTACATCTTTAAAAGTCTGACTGGCTCAAACCTTGTGGCCACCATTTACTTCTCCTCTTCTTTAGCCTGTGTACTGAATCAGTCACCAAGTCCTGGCTTTGAAATATCTCCCCCATTAACTCTTCCAGTCTACTCTACATAAACAATCACACCACATGGCCACCTTACATCCAGTCCAACCCACACCAATTTCCCACAAACACCAATTTCATTCTTATTCACCTACTCACAGTTCTGCAGTAGCTCCCCACTGCCTACTGGGTAAAGTTTGCTTTTCTGGACTTTCTATAGATTATTAAAATTTTCCTCTTACTGATTCTCTACATAAATCTTAAGTTGGATGGGCTTCCTTAATAGTCTCCAAACCTACGTTTCTCTCCAACCTCTCTTTATGCCTTCCAACATATCATTCAGGAACTCAGCCAACCTCCCCCTCTTTTAAAAAATATTTTTGCAAGCTTCTTGTGATGTTCTTCTTCCAATTTTCATAATCACTTGCTGCTGGTATCACTCATTTTGACAATCATATATTTCCTTGCTCAACCATTTTACCTATATATGTCTCATCTCCCTCCACTAGGGTTCAGAGCTAGAGCATACTTCTGCTATGATTGCCACCAAATTGTTTAACATATTGCTATGTACATGCTAAGCACTCACATTCAAAAATATTTATTAAATCAATGACATTGTATCATGGGAACTTGCTGTTTTTTTTCCCCCAAATACTTTTATTTTTTCAGTGTTACAAGATTCATTGTTTATGTACCACACCCAGTGCTCCTTGCAATACGTGCCTTCCTCAATACCCACCACCAGGCTTGCCCATCTCCCC
>JAPYYM010001700.1:0-13156 GCA_028534135.1 Potos flavus
CTTTCTTGTTCAAAAATGAACAGAAGACCTGAGCTCAGTTCTAGAATTTGAATATTCAAACAACAAAGATAAAAAATTTGCCCATTGATAACAATTATGTGGAACCTTAGGGCTGCCCTAGGTCCTACTGTTTCTAACACTACTAGGTTTTCAATCTTCCCCTCAATTTCCTGAGCAACCCCTGTAACCTTTCAACAGATCCCAGAAATACTCTCACTTTTGCCTAAGTAAGTTAGAAGTGGTTTCTGATGCCTTCAATCAAAGAACCCGAACTAAAAGAAGTCTTGTATCCAAGAATGATAAACAGCTATGGTGCAAATACCTTTGGTCAAGATGATTGATGCAATTTTTCTGTGTACTTGATGAGAAACTCAGTTCTGTAAGATATCTAAAAAGTGTATGAAGACATGATGTCTATCTCCCCAGTAAGCTTTAAATATAGCTAGGGAAACAGAAATCATTCTGTAACAGAAATGGTTACAGAACTAGGAATAACTAAGTTACTAAGAAAAAAAAAAGCCCAATTTTCTGTACAATAGCAGTTCTAGAAAGGGAAAGAATGGAAGAGAACTAAATCTAAGAGACTTTCTGGAAGAAGATCAAGACTGAGCACAAACTAGAATCTAAATAAATGGTCCCTGTTATTAGGAGTAGGAGTAAATGAATTTCAGTGAAGAAAAATACTTAGAGCATACACTTAAACAAAAGTAATAAAATCCCTCAACAAATGGCTTTGGAGGGATATAATGAAGAGTCAGGCTCTTCACTGCTAAAATGCACAGTAATAATGCAGTTGGCAGTGTTCAGGTTCACTAAAAAATGTGCACACTCATAAACAATCTTACCTCTGCCAACCCCAGATACACCTTGTCTGAAGGGCTGTGTCCAGTCTTCAGAAGATGGATGAGCTGGAGGCTCACATGGAAAGGTAACAGGACTGACCCACAGGAGTAAGGAGATGGAAAAGAGGACCTACAAGAGAAGAGTGAAAGTAATGGGGTTGTTAATGGAAAGAAAGAGAGTTCCAGGAGAAAACATTTCGGACCAGTGGTATTTCAAACATTTTGGAAGACAGATTTGTCATTAATGCAAAAGGCAAAGTAAGAAATAATGACAAAGGAAAACAACCAATGGCTCTGTACAACATTAAGCCTTAGTTTTTAAAAGTAAGTCAAGCCTTTTAACTTGCTGAGAGGTTTTTTTTGTTTGTTTGTTTTAAGGGCCCTATCAGACATAAATTTCTATGAGTCTGAGATTTTATGTATGGCTCGATTGAGAGATAAGTCACTTGTTGGGGACATCTGTTCTACAAAGGCTAAGAACATGGCAGGAAGTCTAGAGAGACTAAAATTTCAAACCACCTATGGTTCAGAAGACATACATTGATAAGTAGGGTGACTATATAGTTTGTGATTCAACTTGGGACTCTTTGAGAGTTCTAGGGGGGAGGTTATTAATAATTATGTTAGAATAGGGCACAGACCACATACATAGTCACTTATTCAAGGCTTCTCAGGTAGGGAGATGGAGAGGGAGAGACGGCTTTTCTTCCAGGGTAACAGTAGTTGTGGCAGCTATCTGTTTAGCTGAGTATTATACAGGTCTTTGGCCAGAGTGCATTGTTTAGGACAACCACAAGAGAGGAAAGGTCCTTTCTCTCCTGGCATCCGCCCTCAACCTGGCCTGTCAAAATATGTTGAACACAAATTTGAAGACTATTGATTTGAAAGGCATTAAAATTTATTAATCTGAATTTATAATATCAAAAGTGTATATGGAATAGTAAGGAGAGATTCAGGAAAGGCAAGACATTGTTTTCTCTTAATTTCCCATCTGCATAATGAAGCTTTCTTTCTCCTCACAAATATTTCTCCTTGAAATCCTTCCCCAACTTTGTCCTCATCACGATTTTGTCAGACTTGCCACACGCTTGTTTCATTATACCACCTAAATCCTGAAATTACTGAGGAAAGTCCCTTTCATATTCATAGCTACACCAACCAAGGCAGAGCCCCCAGAACCTGTAAGACATTAACCAAAAAAATGTCTGATCCATATCTGGCTCAAACAGTCAGTGAGCTGGGGTACATGTGGGAAATGAGGGTTGAATCATCCAGTTTTATTAGTTAGCTGCTGGTAGTACCAGGTCATTTACAAACCATGGCTGGAGCTGTTCTTTCTATATTTAGCCAGAGACAAAGACATTGTGTATCGAAACATGTAATTTACCCCATAGCCAGAGGCCCTAATGGTCAATGTGACAGCAAAAGAAATCTCTGAGGCAAAGATTTAAAACTCTGCTTAACTAAAGCAACAAAGTGATCACCTTGTGGGAAGGGATCAAGGTGTGATAAAATTTTCTTTTCTCGGGGCGCCTAGATGGCTCAGTCATTAAGTGTCTGTCTTGGGCTCAGGTCATGATCCCAGGGTCCTGGGATAGAGCCCCGCATCGGGATCCCTGCTCAGCAGGAAGCCTGCTTCTCTCTCTCCCACTCCCCCCTGCTTGTGTTCCTTCTCACGCTGTGTCTCTCTCTCTGTCAAATAAATAAAATCTTAAAAAAAAATAAATTAAAAAGGTCACACTGCTAATAAGCAGGCGGTTTAAAAAAAAAAGAAAAGAAAAAAAAAAGAAATTTGCTTTTCTCATCTCTCCCTGGTGATGTGAGAAGCAAATGAGTAATAATGGGAGAACACCTATGATAGGGTGGCCACTACCCGAGAAGTTAGCAAACTAACGTGCTCTGGAGCCTGAAGAAAGTACGTGGTAAGGAAACCTTGCATACCTGGAGCCTTTGATTTCACTGACTAACAGTTCTGAAAAAATCCAAGTCAGGAATGGCAGAGGTTGGGTTGCTGGCTCGTGCCCTCCCTTGGTGACAGCTCCAGGCAATTTTACCATCCAGCTGTTCTGTTTTTCAAAATGAAAGTAATTGGAATTGAACTACAGAGCTTTGCTAAAACCTTAGCAATTAACAGTGCAATTTCCCAAATTGCACTGTAATGGAAAAGTGTCCATCAATCAACCCAGTGAAATAACACATTTTCTCACCAGATGTGAGATTTAATATCTTCATAACTCTCTGGATTTACCACTTATGAATTGTCAGCCTTGCCTCGAGCTCTGAGAATTAATGGACTACATCCCTGCTATGCAAGGATGGTTTACAGTTGTAAAATATCCCTACCTTCATTTTAGATATATTTACCAAAATGTTCTTCTTTAAGATGTAATCAGAAAACATGCTAGATGGGAAAATTTCATTTCTATTTACTAGGTTATATATATTATCATTGTCTAGATAAATATAGTTTCCGGAGTCTCAGCACAGCACATTTTTTTAACAGGAACAGCCCGTTTATCAGTGGCAGTGAACAATAAATAACGGTTCAAAGATGCAGTGGCTTCGTTTTAAACTTCAGGATATCCTCTGCAGTTTTCTGGAAAGAGAACCAAAAATATTCTAAGTTTCTAATTCTGTATGTATGGACAGGTCCTGCTGTTGATCCTGGACTAAGAAGATAACTGAAAGAATCCACATAACTGAAAGAATCATGGTGTCACTATGATTATTGGGCACTTCGAGTCTCATTTTCGCTTTCACTCCAATCTCAAACATCTGAGCCCTGGCCATGATGAAGCTGCCTCCGGAAAGTGGCCGCAGCAGACTCCTGTGATGCCAGAATCTCAGACTTTCCAGGTTTGGAAACTTATGCTTGCTTCCGCCCTATAGGGGGAAATGTTTTAACAGTTGCTCACAGATCTCACATGGACTGAATTCATTGAATAAATCATTCCTCTGCTACAGTGTTGTTCCGGGATCTGTGCAGTAGTATGTGTGGGGTGCCAAGTAGACAAAGAGGAGGAGCAGAAGAGGCTGTGGGAGATTAGGGCGTGGGAGGCTGTGGTAGCACTTAGGGAATGTTCTCCAGATAGAGGAGATTGCCTTCGCATCACAAAGGAAATATGTCATCACATTGGGGTCATCTACATGACGATAGTTATTTCAGGAGCAAAAAAATTCACAGAACTCTTGCATTTTAAGGAAATTTAGGGACCATCTATTTCAGTTCCTAATTTCATAGATTTATAAAATGACTCAATGACAACTGTTAATCACATCATTGCATCAGATGATACCACTCACTTGACAAAACATGTTATACTATATAATCTGTCGTTCATTCCCAACTGATAACACTTATTTCTCCTTGACCAGATTAGTTCACTTTAGAAGTTAACACTTTTCTTGTTGTTTGTTTTTGTAGCAAAAGGAAACAGAGGTCATGGAGGAATCACCTTGTCTAAATAATAAAGAAGTGACATATCTCTGTATGATTTATTCTATTGGAGATGAAAATCACAAAGCAATAATTACATAGTAAGAAACAGTTCAAAACCTACAGAAAACAGACCGGTGAAATACAATTGAGATTTGTAAAATCAATTTGAATGATTATAAGAATCCTCAACAATAGAGAAATAAATTACTCTTTAATAATATTGAGCTGATGCGATATCAGTACAGAAAAATTACCTTTCTCATATCACACAAAGTATTAATTCCAGATGAGTCAGAATTAAATATTTCATTGAAAATTAGAGAGAAAAAAAACAGTCTCTTTCTAGCTATGGAGAAGAGATAAATTCCTGATATGAAAGAAATGAAGTCTATTCGGATCTCATCAGAGGCAAGATGGATGAGCACCGATACGGAAAACTACAGCATCTGAACTACCATGTAAAAGAAGAAAGCAACATAATGAGACCATGCACTAAGTATATCTAATTAAAACACACTTTCATATATATGTGTGTGTGTGCATGTACATGTGTATACACACACGTTGTGAGCATATAAAGATTAAAGTGTCATTCACATCAGTACCCAGACTTCCCCTCATAAATAAAGGAGATAAACGTTCACATGAATAAAGAAAGACCTATTATAAGTGGGGAGGGAGGAGATAGGCAACACAGTTTTATAAACAACTGAAAATGATAACTAAAATAACACTAAGGTATCATTGCATACCAATGACATGGCAAATAGAATAGAAAATGATAAAGCTCAATGTGAGGGTTTGAGGAATTAGACTATATACCTCAGAGGTTACCAACTAGAGGCCTGTCCAGGGGCAGGATCAAACCAACAACAACTTCTTTCTCCACACAATATTCAAAAAACACTTTAAAGTTCTTGCCAATCCTTGAAAGTTATGAGATTTCACATAAAACCTGGATTTCCAGAGTCTCCATAAAAATGGGAAATTCTATGCTAGCACAGCAACTGTATGCTCACAAGGTAAAATCTAGGCCGAGCTGAGCAGAGGCTGCTGTTCCCAGTAGACGGTGCCTATGCCCAAACAGGTGAGCTGTCCCCACCACCCTCTGCTGTTAACGCCTGCGCAGCTGCAATCACTTTTCTATCATGTATGGGGTGGACCGGTGGGGTTGGGGGGCGCACTTACTCAGAATCTGAGAATTTGAGTTTTTTTCCAGCTCACTTATTCAGAATCTGAGTTTGAGAGTTATGATTTACACATTGCCAAAGTCATTAAAAAGTTGTTCTTTCTAAAAAGCTATCTTGAAATTTTAAACAAGAGTTTAAAATCTATTAATATCCTTTGATATAATAATTTTACTTTGGGACTTTATTTCAAAGAAACCAGCATGTGTCTCTCAAACACCCCTCCCTGCCTTCCCCCAAAAGACATGGCAAATGCTCACTCATAGTGGCAAAAAATGGGAAAAATCTAAATATCTAACAGTACATGAGTGGCTAAATAAACTAAGGCATAGCAACTGGAGAAACTGGATCAACTTTCAGGAAATAATTACAAATGAAAGTAGGCTAGGTGCCTAGGTTGATGAAAATGTAATTAATGAGAAAAATGGTCATGTCAGGTAACATGTCAGGTAGCTAAAGGTCTAGGGCTTTATACTGATAGAGATGAGAAGGGAATGTGGAAGGGTGCTGATTGAGTTCAATATGTATGAGAGATCCTTCATGTAAAGGTGTTTGCGGTCATAATAAACTCTCTAAAATATTACTTATGCTTGAAGCCAGTAGTCAAATTCTAATATTCTCTGCTCTTACAAGGCAGTGAGGCAGGGATGTGTAATGATTAAAGGCCTAGGCTTTAGAACAAAATATAACTAGGTTTCAATTCTATCTCCAAATCCAAGCCACTTAACCTTCCTGGTTATTAGTCATGATACCTGCAACCAAGGAGATAATGATTTTAGTCTTACTAGGAATTTTGGGAGTGTTAAATGAGCTAATAAATGTGAAATATGAAGTGCTTAGTTTAGTGTCCAGTCCTTAACAAGTCATCATAGCAATAGTAATTATTTTTATTAA
This sequence comes from Potos flavus, assembly GCA_028534135.1. NCBI lineage: Eukaryota > Metazoa > Chordata > Mammalia > Carnivora > Procyonidae > Potos > Potos flavus. Next base: position 6,363 of record JAPYYM010001700.1, read on the forward strand.
AATAATTTGAGCATTAGCTTGTTTTCCTGTGGACAATTTGATATAAATCTTAGTTTTCTCTCTGTAATAATATTTCTCTCTTCTTAGAACTCTCCCAGAATTTTTCTGCCTCCTTCTTTCCAAGTGTGACTTTTGCTAGGGTGAGGAAGGCATTCTGCAATATCAACTTCTAACACAGTGTTGGTATCTACTTCTAACACAGTGTTGGTATCCTAAAACATGAGGTAAAGATTCCGTAAAAACAGTGATTATGATCAAGGCATGCCAAATTTTACTATGATCTTCAGCAATCTTTCTTATGGAAACCTTAAACTACTCTAAAGTCTACCAAAATAAAATCTAGACATTGGAAATTATATTACAGTAAGCGTTTCTCAGTAGAGGGTCATCATCACATTAACAACTCAAGTACGCTGTAATTTTGCCCTCATCCACTCTGTGCCTTCTAACTCTTTCAAAAGAAAACCAGTAGACAGGAAATATAATCTGATACAAATGCTAAAGATATAAGTGTGAAACTGTCAATTAAATTCTATTTATTTACTTATTTTTTGCTTATTTAATACTTCTGATCAAAATCTGTTTTTAATGAAACAGTCTAACATTTTTTTCTCTAATGTTTTAATAGGTAACATATATTTCTTTGCATCTGATCTTAAAAAACATATAATTAATCAGCTTTTTTCCTGTTTTAAAATTGAGTAATTATACAGACTCCAATTGAAGTTAATTTAAGGTTAAAAGAATATATTGGGGACATTTCACATCATTAAAATGAGTAAGGACTCCTTTACTCTTTGGGGGTAAATATGCTTCTGACTCATGTCCATATAAAATTATCGTAGATATTTTCTTTCAAATGGAAAGGTACATCCACTTCAAATTTAAAATGATGTCAAAAACAAAATGGAGGGACATTCTGGTTCTCTTTAGTCTTAAGTTGTGATTTTAAAAGTTTATACTCCATGGAGGTTTCAGTAGAAATCTGTTAGAAGGTTCATATGAGTTTGTTACATGTGGGAGTGGGAGTGGGGGTAAGTATGTCCTCCTAAGACTTAATAGCATATTCACATCCAAACAGAGCCTTAAAGGTAAAATTATACCACTAAGAATAAGAAATATGATCAAATGTTTTAAAGATACCTCAAACCAGCTAGATTTGATACATAATCCAACAATATTTGTTTTATTACTGTGTAATGAAACAATGACAAATTTATATTTATTGATTAAAAAAAAAAGGAGGGAGAATGAGTGCCATCTTGTGGAGAGACCTACCATATACAACCAATCTCTGCCCTAAACTTTTCTTTTGTTTTTGGTTTTTTTTTTTCCATACAAAACCAAGACTTCCTTTTACCTTCATGTACCTTGCTCTTTTCTTAGTAGAAAGGAAATACATTATTTTTCCAATGGAAAGGATACTGTAGGTTGGAATATACATGGAAAAACCACTACTGTGGTCTGGACAATGTTAATAAAGAAGTCCTGGCTGGGACACTGGAACATTCGGAAGAATGTATAGACGTTTTACCACCTTATATGCAATTACCAAAGCAGAAATATTTATTTAAAAAAAAAGGCAGATTCTAATGGTCACAAAATAACTATGTGTGTGACAATCTGGGTCTCCCTAAAATCTCATCTGCTCTGTCACGTTAAAAAAATTGAGGCAGTTTATTAGATTCAGCATTTCCAAACTTTATAACCATGGCCTCATCGTACCAATGCATTCAAAGAACCACTCATTTATTTTATGTTGGATGTATTTAATCTAACACTTTCATTAGAAAAGAGTTTATTTTCAGTATATTTTTAAGGGAGAACCTGCTGAATAACATAGGAATAATAATCACTATGTGCATTATATTGTAATAATACTGGTGATGATAATAATAAGAGCAACTATGATTTACTGAATATAACATGACAGTTACTTTAGATATGATATAAAACCTTCTAAACAATGCTGCTAAGTAAGTTCCACATTATTTTATATTTTAGAAGTTGAGTCTCAGAGAATTTAAGCAAATTGGTCAAATCACAGAGCTAGTAGTAGCAGAGTTAGGATTTGAATCAAAAATCACAACTTTCCTTGACACCAAGTTTACTCTTAGGTCTGAAATTTTTGAGACTTGAGAAGTAACTGCAGTCACAAACATAACCATCTTGAAAAAGAAAAGCCTTCCAAAGTATGGCCTTAAATCCCATTTTAATTATTCTGGCCATGCACCATTTTCCCAACATCCCAGCCAGGACTAGAATTATGAAAATCACTGGATGCTCCACTGAAAAACAGTTTCATTAGCATAAAATACAATCTAGCTATTCCTTGGTGGGGGACAAAAATTACTCTCAATTGTAAAAGCTTGTTAACTAGAGATCGCTTTTCAGTTGGACTATCTCTATTCAACGTTAGATAAATGCTAATTAACTATGAACCATGAAATGATTCAATATTAACCTCCACCCCAAAGCAGTATTTTCTAGGTTTCAAGTTCTATACCTGATTATGAAACTTTCTTCTTTTTTCAGAATGGAAATATTTCCTGCATAAAAAAAAAATGTTGTAACTAAAATTTCAAGATTCTATAATTCTAATTCTTTCACCGTTGCTAGAAGTGTATGTGAAAATTAGTTTTTGTTGTTATTGTTGTCATGGTATTTTTTTTTTCTTTTTGGTCCCAATTATCTACCTTCATAATTTTTCATCATAAATCACATATTTAGGTAATTAGCATAGGCACTTATTAAAATTACAAATACTATTCATAGCAACATATTTCTCAAGTTTCTTTAAAGCAAGATGACTCTCATCTGGAAAATACATACACACACACACACAAAAACTAGATTCCAGGAAAATGTTAATCTAAATAAATAAGCTTTTGGGCTTTTTCCATGTGTCTCAAGGTATGGATACCAATAAAGGCAAATTAGATAAACACATTTTTCTTTATTCATACTCCCTTTATTTTTATTGTTTTAGTTTCTGACCATTTAAATGACTAATTCAAGGATATCTCTGGACTTAATTTTTCTCATCTGACTGGAATAGTGATCTTTAAAATTTTAGAGCAATGGTTTTCAACTTGTGAGTTACAGACCACTGGGAATAAGTGGAATGACTGCAGAGTCTGGAAATTCTTATGTGTAAATAAGATTGGATTTTTTTTTTTATATTGGATACATGACAGGTCATACACTCTCATACATATATATAGGTAAATACATTGTTTGTCAAATGTCTATATTGTTGCTTTTGACTAATACAATGAAAGTTCATTTGACAGTTTACTGGCCTCATCGTTGTTATTCTGTATATTCTTAGTTAACCAAGATTATACATACAACTATCATAGATGGGGTCATGTTAGGAAACATTGTCCAGAGGTGACAGAATTTTTTTTTCCTTGGTGATCGTCATCTCGGTGTCACTCAGAACAAAGAGATGCATGGAGCTGGCCAAGCATAGCTTGGTAAAGAAGAAAGAGAATGAAAAAGAATGTGATGTATCAACAACTAGCAATGGCCCTTGTCTTTCCTTTTCTAAAATAACCTCAAGGTCTGTCCAGATCAAATAACACCATTGAAAAACTAATTGAATGTAGTAGTCATCATGGATAAAAATGCCAACTATCAAGTAGCCCAAATTTTTTTCTGTTGTTTTTACACAATGCCCCAAACTAACTTCTGGAAAATTTTCCTAAAGAAGAAAAGAAAACCTTCACTACCTTCGGCTTCCTTCTTCTTCAACCTTTTTTTGAAATTATGGGCTTTTGGTTGTTTTTACCTATTATTCAGGAAACGGTCAGTGAGAAAGTGGAGCAAGGGCCAGAGCAGCCACTGTTTGGTTTGGGGCAGCAAGGCAGAACTAGGGAGCCTGGCATCTTTAGCACTGAGATGCAGAGACCACTGAGCCTTCCTGCTAACATGTGCAAGTTCAAAAAGAATAATTTCAATGTAAAAGTTCAGTTGGTCGCTCTGTAGTGAAATAAATTATTTCAGCTGCTACATTTTTGAAGTTACTCTATCAGAATTTTAAATCCTTTTCCATACATCCCCTAAGGGCGTGTGAGCTGAACCAAGCCTCCTTTCTGTTCTATGATTTCTAGGCTGACGGGAGTTCACAGCAAAAATAACTTCCGAACATCAATCAAGCCCTGTCCATCTGCTCTTTTATTCGACATGCTTCCTTTTCATTGTAATAATATACTCTTTTTACATTTAAAACATGACATTCAATACAAATCAATCATTAAGAAGAACTTTATATGAAATGCAAACCTTATCAAATGTAGGAAAATAAATAGAAATCATGGAGGAAAAAATGAAAGAGCATAATATAGATTCAGGGGAATTATTTTTTTGTACTTAAAGTGAATACAATTCTACGGGCATATGAATGCTTTTGTACTCTTATTTTAAACAAAAGTATATGGAGTGCCTTTAAACAAAGTGAAAGGAGGTGGGGCATATTACTGAAGAAAATGGTCTGGCGCAAAAATGTAAATTACCAAAGATTTATAAATACCAAAATACTAAAGATCTTAAATTCTTTTTTAAAGTGTTTCAAGTAATTGCTTGGTCTGATTCTGAAAGGAATTCAGAAGTGAAGTGCTTACTTCTTGAAATGAAGTATTTATCCAATTGCAGATTGCAACATTTTAGCGGGTTGTAAAACCAATTTAGTGACATTGGTTAATGAAATTGAATAGAGCAGAACGGATCAGAAAATATGAGAGGGCACTGCACATCACTAAGTTAAAGCTTTTTTTAAAAATTGAAAATGTATATGTGCTAGCAATATAAAATGTATTATTTGTTGTGTACTAAGCCAAAATTAATGACAAAATAATACCTACAACTTACTTCTCTGTGCTCAGAGGATCATGGCTTGCAAGGGGTTTTGGAATTCTTCTATGGAAATATAATTACAATATAATTACAAATCCTGCATAGTGCATGTTACTTAATCCAAATAAAATGTGCAAAACCCAGCAGGGTATTTTGAGAAACAGATTAGTCAAGAAACATGACTATTTTGATTCTAGCTAATATAAGTCTGGTTATTAAAAATATAAATCAGAGTTTCCAACAGATTTGATTAAGATCCTGTTCAATATGAAAAGGACAATAAGCATCTTTGGAGAGCCACAAACACACTTCCCATATCTGTACATTCTGAACACTAGTTATTGGTTTCGATTAAAGCCAAGACTCTTAAAGTATCTGTAGAGGGAGCCAGTTAACAATCAACAGAACACCCAATGTTTCTCATCATATATGGATTTTTTTTCCATTTTTTAAAAAAATTAACATATAATGTATTATTTGTTTCAGGGGTACAAGTTTGTGATTCATCAGTCTTACACAATTTGCAGCACTCACCATAGCACATACCCTCCCCAATGTCCATCACCCAGCCACCCTATCCCCACCCTCCCTACCCCCCAGCAACCCTCAGTTTCTTTCGTGAGGTTAAGAGTCTCTTATGGTTTGTCTCCCTCTCTGGTTTCATCTTATTTCATTTTTCCCTCCCTTCCCTATGATCCTCTGTCTTATTTCTCAAATTCCTCCTATCAGTGAGATCATATGATAATTATCTTTCTCTGATTGACTTATTTCAGTTAGCATAATACCCTCTAGTTCCATCCAGGTCTTTGCAAATGGCAAGATATCGTTTTGGTTTTTTTTCTTTTTCTTTTTTTCTTTTTTTGGGGTGTTTTTTTTTTGATGGCTGTATAATACTCCTTTGTATATATACACAACTTCTTCATTCATTCATCTGTTGATGGACATCTAGGCTCTTTCCATGGTTTGGCTATTGTGGACATTGCTGCTATAAACATTGGGGTGCATGTGCCCCTTCAGATCACTACATTTGTATATTTGGGGTGAATACCCAGTAGTGCAATTGCTGGGTGGTACGGTAGCTCTATTTTAAACTTTTTGATGAACCTCCATACTGTTTTCCGGAGTGTTGCACCAGCTTGCATTCCCACCAACAGCGTAGGAGGGTTCCCCTTTCTCCACATCCTTGCCAACATCTGTCTTTTCCTGACTTATTAATTTTAGCCATTCTGACTAGTGGGAAGTGGCATCTCACTTTGGTTTTGATTTGTATTTCCCTGATGCCAAGTGATGTTGAGCACTTTTTCATGTGTCTGTTGGCCATTTGGATGTCTTTGCAGAAATATCTGTTCACGTTTTCTGCCCATTTCTTGATTGGATTATTTGTTCTTTGGGTGTTGAGTTTGATAAGTTCTTTATAGATTTTGGATACTAGCTCTTTATCTGATATGTCATTTGCAAATATCTTCTCCCATTCTGTCGGTATTCTTTTGGTTTTGTTGACTGTTTCCTTTGCTGTGCAAAAGCTTTTGATCTTGATGAGGTCCCAATAGTGCATTTTTGCCCTTGCTTTCCTTGCCTTTGGCGATGTTTCCAAGAAGAAGTTGCTGCGGCTGAGGTCAAAGACGTTGCTGCCTGTGTTCTCCTCAAGGATTTTGATGGATTCCTGTCTCACATGTAGGTCTTTCATCCATTTTGAGTCCATTTTTGTGCATGGTGTAAGAAAATGGTCCAGTTTCATTCTTTGGCATGTGGCTGTCTAATTTTCCCAACACCATTTGTTAAAGAGACTGTCTTTTTACCATTGGACATTCTTTCCTGCTTTGTCGGAGATTAGTTGACCATAGAGTTGAGGGTACATTTCTGGGCTCTCTATTCTGTGCCATTGATCTATGTGTCTGTTTTTGTGCCAGACCATACTGTCTTTTTTTTTTTTTTTT
>JAPYYM010001701.1:0-13155 GCA_028534135.1 Potos flavus
CCACGCCAGGCCCAGAGACCCAGGGCTCCCATCCTCTGGGAGGACAGGTGCTGTGCAATCTTGAGCAAACCACTGCCCTCTCCAAGCCTCAAAGGAGAGAAAGCGTCTAACAGAATGTACTGATCACAGCCCACAATCAGCAGTGACAATTGTTCCTGAGCAGAATCCTGACCTGACTAGCTCTGGGAAGAGAGCCTAGGTGGGCGGCCTGGAGGTGGGAGGACAGGCTAGGTTTGCATAGGCGGCGGTTGGGGCGGGGGGGGGAGGATGGTGAGGGCTTCAGTGAGGAGGTGAGAAGTTAGAAGTAGACGTTCCTTTCTCTCCGTCCAAAAATTCTTTCTAGAGAGCCGCATTCAAGGACTCAATGGGTGGGAGGCTGTCTTCTTAGGAAATGCATCCCGGTCTGTGATCTAAGGGCAAAGGGGGCCCCAAGCTGGCATCCCCGACTCTCAGCTCCACCCCCCTGGCTGAGACCCGGGATGTGGATACCTTCTTTCCCAGTTTCTTCCAGAGCTGGTGAAGCTGCCCTGCCCAGGCTCGCAGCTTGAGGTCCGAGATCTTCTGCAGGAACCGGGGGCTGGAAGAACACCGACCCCGCAGGGTTCAGGGAGGCAGGCCTGTCTGAAGGGCCCCCTCCTGTTTCCTGTCCAGGCGGTACCTGTCCTTCCAGTCCTCAGGAGTCCAGGACTGCAGCTCCTGCCCCACGGCCTGGAAGTGCTCCTGGATGAATGCTCGCAGCTGCTGTGGGGGGACGCTGCGGTTGTGGGCGGCTGCCAGCTCACGGAATTCCTGCAGAACCTGGTCTGGGGTCCAGGCGGCAAGGAGGGGTCAGGAGGACCCCAGGAGCCCCACCCTGATAGAGGCTCTTCTCTGCCTCGTCTTGCCCTCTGTCATCCTTGGTGCAAAAGCTTCAGGAGGTGGGGTTCCCCGGTGCCTTACCTGGAGCCGAGGACAGTGGCATGTCTACAAACTGCTTGTCATCCTGGTAGAGTTTGGCCATCTGCACTTGGTGCAGGAGCTCTCCGTGGCAGTAAATCTGGCTGTGGACAGTGGTGGGAGGGGGCGGGTCAGGTCACCACTATTAGGGGAGAAGAAAGGCTCAAGTCTGGGCACATTCCCTGGCCTGGGGCTACGTGTGAGTGTGCCCAGGGAATGTGTGCGCGCCCATCTGTGGCAGGGGTGTGTGGGTGGTGGGGCACGCCCTGCTCAGAGAACGAGGAGCGCCCTCTGCAATAAAGGACCTAAACGAGGACCCAAGCCCACACTGGTTGGTAATTTGGCACAGGCGACACCCAGAGAACAAAAGAAGACCACTTGAATCGGAGACACGCCAGAAGGGGTGGGACCGACTCTGTACAGTGGCCCTGGGGGAAACTGACCAGAGGGCTTAAGGCAAAATCTGTAAGTTACACCCGGTGGCAACTGCTGAGACCTCGGCCAGGAAATTCACCGGACGCGGCTTGTGATACACACATCATTCAGGAGACAATGACTAGCCTGGTGTGTTTATGGAAACCACCTCTGTGCCTGGAGGACAGCAGATATTCCTGCGACCGAAAATACCTAGTGTCCTGGCTGACGTCGCTGATGAAGAAGGCGGTGCTCCCAAACAGTTCCTTAATGCACAGAAAGGGTCTACCAGGGAACGAATACACACGGACCGCACGGGCAGGGGGCCTCTTTTCCTACAGAGCTGCCGGAAGGACCCAAGGAGCCAGAGGAGAGCCCGGCGGCGACTCTCCACGACCGGCAGAAAGTTGCTTGGCCGCCGACGGCGGTGCCGAGGCGGACAGACAGTACCTCGTTTGGAAGGCTACTGCACTCTGACCCCTGATGGGAATCTCTGAACAATGTAAGAACAGATCAGCTCAGTGGGCTAAACTGGACGCTTTCCCTGGCAGTGACGCAAACACTGAATGTGAAAACTCCCACGTTGGTTTTGTCTTAAGTAGGCTCCACGCCCAGCACAGAGCCCAACGTGGGGCTTGAACCCACGACCCTGAGATCATAACCCGAGCCGAAATCAAGAGTCAGACACTTAACCGACTGAGCCACCCAGGCGCCTGTGTTGGGGTGTTTATGGACTCAGGGGCAGGGAAAAACTGGACTAGGAAAGGGATGCTCGCATGGGGCATGAACCTCAGGAAATCACTCTGGAAATTCAAGGGGCCCATCAAGTAGCTTTGCATTCCTGACTGTAGACGAATATGCTTAAAATACTATATTGGAACAGAAGACATTGTGCCAGTCGGGTCCCACAATGGGCCAAGAGACGTGTCAAATGGACATAGCGTGCTGTGTCACCTTCTGAGTGCTGGCTTGACACAGAACCGCAATGGGCAACTGACACATTTGTGGTCTGAAACGGGGAGAAAAAAGCATGACCGGCGTGCTTACGCAGCGTCACAAGTGTGTGCTCACACTCAATATGGGGTGGGGGCCAAAGGAGGGTCCCTGCTGGACAGATTCGTCCGCTTTTCTGGGGGACGTGAGGAGAGGCTGAGGGCAATTTTCTCCCACATCGTCTCCACGTACCTTCAGCCTACTAGGACCCGACCTGCCACTGTGGTGTCAGAAGCATGAATGACCCGTAAGTAAGAGACTGTGGCTCTCTTTTCAAATCCTGACGCCAAAATTCCCAAGGGCCTGATGTGGCGGGTTGTGCCCACGCCCCATGTGGCTAAGTGGGAACTCCCAGTGAATGCGGCTGTGCTGCCCAGTGGTGGGAATATCCCCTCATTCCAGGCCGTGTAGCCCTATCCTCTGCGGCCCTCGCAAAACTGGTCCTGCTGTCAGCGACCTGGACGGTAACAGTGGCCGAACCGGACGTCCCTTCCAAAGGGGGAAGGGTGGAGTGAAAATCAACGCCAAGCGGAGAGGAGAAATGGCAGCTGAGGGCCGAGAGAGGAATACACGGTATTCAAGGAAAATGGAAAATCCGGCGTACCACGAGTGCCTGGGGAGAGCGAGAGGTTATGGCGGTCCTTAGCACAGTCGTATGGGGTGTCTGAAACGGTGGGGCCCTGTGCCTGCCGTGCCCAGCCTGCCTTGGGAACCTGCCAACGCTGCATGGAAGCCTGCAGACAGAGCTGGAGCCGCTCTGGGAGGCAGTCTGGTCCCAGGATATGATGCTGAGCTGGGCTAACTGCTGATGACTGAGGGCAACCCTAGTGATGGGCCAGTGTCTTTCGACTTCAAGTTTTTAGACGTCGTTTGGGAAGGAACTTCCCGGAACTACTCCCCACTGGGTCTTTGGACTGGGTGGTCTACAACTCTTGGCAGATTAATTGCCCTGTAACTATAAACCCTGAAAATAAACTACTTAGAAAGGCCCCTGATTTTGGGGTGCCTGGGTGGCCCAGCCAGTTGAGCGCTCGTTTTTTGTTTTTTCCTTTTTTTTGAGAGCGAGCGAGCATGAGTGCCAGTGCAGGGAGGGGACAGAGGGAGAGGGAGAAGAATCCCAAGCAGACTCCACACCGAGCACAGAGCCCAATGAGGGGCTCGATCTCATGATCACCCGACTGAGCCACCCAGGCGCCCCAGCATCTGACTCTTGATCTTAGCTCAGGTCTTGATCTCAGGGTCATGAGTTCAAGCCCCAAGCTGGGCTCCATGCTGGACGTGGAGCCTGCTTTAACAAAAAAAAGTCCCCCGATTTTAGTGGACAAAGCAGAGCAGCACGTGCAGTGTGCTATATGCAGAAAGGCAGATGAGCTTTGTTTTTGAGAACAGAAAGCTAGTCAATGACACAGAAACAATGGGTTTCTTGTGGGATGAAAGCAGTAGGCATCATATAATCCATCCAAATCCCCGTGGGGAATAACCCCACCGTGAGATGAGGAAGGCTGCGGGAGGCCTGACGGCATACTCACAATAAACTGGATCTAGGCGTGCCTACCACTTACCTCAGCCTAGTAGGGGGGACCCGCCATTTCAGGGTACCAAACATGTCTCCCAGAGGCTCTCGGGCTTTTAGTACCTAATGGCAACAACATACATGGTGGATTAAACAACGCTGGACCGTGAGCCATACGAGGGCTGGGGGGGTGGCTGGGCGGCTCAGGCAGGTAAGCATCCGACTCTCGATTTCAGCTCGAGTCACGATCTCAGGGTCGTGAGATCGAGCCCTGTGTTGGGCTCAGCACTGAGCCTGGAGCCTGCTTAAGAGTCTCTCTCCCTCTCCCTCTGCCTCTCTCCCACGTGCACGCTTTCTCTCTCAAACAAGAGGGGGCTTTGGGGGAGATAGGTCCCCCATTGTGGAACAAAGTGAATTTGCTTTTAATGAGGAGAAGCATTCAGAGAAAAAAATACTAGCTAGAATTAGCAGATTAGAAGTTCTCTTCCAGGAGGAAAGCAAAGGCTGGGAGTCAGGCTGGACAGACGATGAGGCTTTAGTGAAATGGGTCAGGCCAAGGCAACAGGTAAGGCCGGGAAATGCCAGGTGCGACACTGGGAGGGGGCCTGCACCCTCAGCCAGCAAAGCCTCCTGACTATTCTAATGCTGACTGAAGCCAAAGTAGCCACGAGGCAATGGTCTTCTATACTAGCGACGGAGGCTCAAGAGCCATACCCGTGGGAATCTTCTAGACCTGCAAACCTAGTTCTGTGGACACGTGTCCTTGAGCCCAATGCACTCTGACTGCCCTCGCTCTGGGGACAGATCAGAAAGAGACACTCCGGTTGTGCAATCAGCAGGGACCGGAACTGCTCTGAACACCACCTGCGTCCTCCCCTAGGAAGGCAGCGAGCCTGCTGCGGGACGGCACGCGTGGCCACCAGTCTCGGTGCCGGCCTGTGGGCTGAGACAGGGTGACTAGCTTTGCCTCCGACCGACTCAGAACCCGAAAATAACAGGTACTAATTTGTTGTAATAAGTAATAAAATCACAGCTACCTGTAATGATGCCCGCCTGTAACAATATTTGGTAGAAGGGCAAGGTTTGAGTCCACGGAGAAGGCACAAAGGAACCTCTGTAGTTCGTTCTGTAATGGAACCCCACTGTACTATGACCACACCAAGATACGGTCTGATACTATTATTAGTATGATCCAACCACCTTGTGTAAATAAGCCATGTGATAATACTGATATTGATGCCTGCATATGTTCAGAGACAGAGTAAATGTAAGACCGATGGGAAATGACTGGCCCGAGGAAGAACTGGATTTAGCTAATTTCTGTGCTGAGCAGTTCTGTACAAGTTTATCATCAAGATACAGACAGTGGGGGCACCTCGGTGGCTCAGTCTGTTGTGTGTCTGACTCTGGATTTTGGCTCAGGTCACGGTCCTGGGATCGAGTCCCATATTGGAATCCTTGCTCAGCAGGGAGCATGCCTCTCCCTCTGCCTGCCGCTCCCCCTGCTTGTGTGCTCTGACAAATAAAATCTTTAAAAAAATTATCTAACCAAAAATGCCAGTGTATTACCATCTTGCTCTACGGCAGCCATAGGCTGGAACAGGAGAGTCAGAATTACTAGAGTCTCATGCAGTCATGATTAGTCTCGTCCAGCATCATCTGACCCCACCTCCGGACGAGGCCACTCAGGCTTGCCGGCTTCCGTGTGCTCGTCAGGCTCCAAAGCAGGAGAGGTCCTGGCGGTACCTACAGTCACCCCTCCGGGCATCTGGATCTAAGAGGCAGCATCCCCTCCGGCTCTGAGCCTCTTTTAAAGTGTTCGTGTAACAGTGGATTTCTTCCCCTACATTGTTATTAGGCTGTGTATTCATTTCTTTACCTCCAGCTACTAGTTCTCTTTTCTCCATTTATAGCTGAGCTTTTCTAGCTTTGGGAAGGACGCTGGCTTTGGCCACCGGGCCAGACTGCAGCAGCGACGCTGGTCCAGCGAGTGCCTCCCTGCGGTCCCCTCCCACTCACATGGACTGGGGCCACGGGGGTTCACTTCAAGCTGGCTATTCCCACCCCTGGGCCCGCGCGAGGCCTGAACACAGCCGCTTCCAGTGACCCCCTGCATTTGGCCAGATGGGGCGAAGGCACAAGGCGCCACATCAGGCTCTTAGAGATTCAGACCTGGCGGGTTAAGGGCAGAGTTCCATCTTCTTACCTAGGAACCAGCCCTGCCCCTGCCACATGCGGCTGCTGCCTCGGGCCTGGCATCTCTGCATCAGGTAGAGAAAAGAAGGCTGAAGCGACATGGCAGAGAAAGAAAACAGTGCGGTCGTACCATCGTCTTCCTCCCACGTGGGAAGAGCCGCATGGTCATACCCGCCTCCTCTCCACCCCCTCTTGCCTCGATCCCCCCGGAGAAGCGGAGCCATCTATCCCGGGGGCCCGTCACGGCAGGCGTGAGCACACACCTGGGAAGCTGTGTCGGCCAGCCCTTCACGTCCGCATCTCCCTGTTTCAGGCAGCCAGTGTCTCTACGGTCCAGTTCTAGCTCTCTATGGAACCCTCTCTATGGAACGGCTCGGAGGGTGGGAGTGTGCTCCGTGGTGAGAGAAGATACAGCTCGGGGGCCCAGACTGGGGCGGAATCTTCCGGTCTGGTCCTCTGACAGTATGCCGAGCATTCACGGTGACACCTAGATCAGAGTGCCCGCTCCCGCCGGGGTCTCACTGACCAGCTCCATGCGTGTCCTCTGCCCCAGGGAACCCGCCAGGGAGCCTGTCTCTTCTGTTGACAGAACAGCTCTTACTGGCATTTTGTGCCTCGGGTGGCGTGGTGCAAGGGCCACGCATCTAGATCCGGCCCACGTCTGCACGGCTGCAACCTCCCAACGTGCTATGGGTTCACGCCCCACCCGGCCCCCTCACGCGAACACACGGGCGTGCCCACTTGCTGGCTCTGATCACTTTCCGACTGAGGGCGGGGCTTCCTCTGATGGGCATCAAGTGTGTTCTACCTGGGGCGCCTGCGTGGCTCGGTTGGTTTGGGGGCTGCCTTCGACTCAGGTCGTGATCCCCGGGTCCTGGGATCAAGCCCCGCATCGGGCTCCCTGCTCGGCGGAGAGCCTGCTTCTCCCTTACCCTTTACTGCCTCTCTGCCTACTTGTACTCTCTCTGTCAAATCTTGTCCATCTGTCAAATAAATAAATAAAATCTTAAAAACAACAACAACAACAAACCCCCGTGTTCTACTTTAATGAACTCCTCAAATTCCCAGTGACTTCCACAGGACCGTGGCACACATGGGCGATATTTCTCTAGACCGCTGTCCCATCGCCCTTCTGCCTGACCATATGGCCAGGATGGCAGCCACTAAGAGTAGATAAAACCCCAACACGGTGGCAAATAGTATGCAGTTCAGCCCACCGAGCTGATTTGTTTTTTGGATTTTTTTAGATTTGTTTGAGAGAGAGCGAGAGAGAGAGTGAGCACGAGCGGGGGAGGGGTAGAGGGAGGACAGAGGAACAAGGAGACTCCACGCTGAGTCTGACGCGGGCTCCATCCCACAGCCCTGAGAACATGACCTGGGCTGAAATCAAGAGTCGGATGCTTAACCGACTGAGCCCCCAGGCGCCCCCATCACCATCCCCGGCCACAGCGGCAGCCCTGCATGCTGTTCACCTTGGAACGGCCACCCACGGACCACACGCCCCTTCTGGGGAACAGAGTCCTCCTGCTCTCGAACTCAGGTCATGCAGTTAACTCTACATTCTTCCAGCAACACGCTCCTGCATAAACCATTTCTGCTGCACTATGGAATTCTCGGGCACTGCCCTCCCTCTTAGCTCATTTCTCCAACGTCACCCAAGATATAATGGGTGTTTCGGGTTTTAAGATTATCTTATGCCTTGGGGTGCCTGGGTGGCTCAGTTGATTAAGCATGTGACTTTGGCTCAGGTCCTGATCTCAGGGTCCTGGGACTGAGCCCCGAGTCGGGCTCCCTGCTCAGTGTGGGGACTGCTTCTCCCTCTCCCTCTGCACCCCTCACCCCATGGGCTTGTGCTCTCTCTCTCGAATAAATAAAATCTTTTTTTTAAAGATTTTATTTATTTATTTGAAAGACAGAGAATGAGAGAGAGAGAGCATGAGAAGGGGTAGGGTCAGAGGGAGAAGCAGACTCCCCGCTGAGCAGGGAGCCCAATGTGGGACTCGATCCTGGAACTCTAAGATCATGACCTGAGCTGAAGGCAGTCTCTTAACCTACTGAGCCACCCAGGCGCCCTCGAATAAATAAAATCTTAAGGAAAAAAAAAAAGATATTCTTATGTCCTTCAGAGGGGCAGAGAGATGTCTGATAACAAGCTAGTAATTGCCTCTCAAACGGACATTTTTCTAGTCCAAAGTCCGGCAGGCGTGCTGGGAGGGGCCCCACGGCTTGTGCCGTAAGCCGCCCTCTATGCTTACGCTCCACGGCAGGATGTGATCTGTGTGACCTCTGGCAACCTTACTGGTGCCCACCTGGAATGTCCCATTAATACAAGAAGCAACAGCGTGATGGGCAGATTCACAGGCCTTTTGTTTTATATCACTAGAGACCGGAAACATTCCTCGCTCGGACACAACGTCCACCCCGTAACACATTCAGGCAAAATAAAAGCAATCACTTCACATGAAAAGTGTTCAAACACCAAAGAAACTTTGACCTCAGCCCCTTTGACCCCGGTGTTCCTAACGATGGCTTGGCTGACAGGTTTGGGTTTTACGGTACCAGGTAGGGTAAGTGTGCCCCAGCCAGACGCGATAGCCAGTTCTAAAACACATTTGGGGGAAGGAGAAACAACCCCTTGACATCAAGTCTGTCTAAACAGTCCAATTTCCATCCAAACGTTCACCTTAATCCCACCAACTCTTGCGCTTCTCTGTCCTCCCAATCCGACTGTGGCCCGTTTCAGGGCGTTCCCCGTGCACCTGGTACCACAGTGCATGGGACCCCACGGCACAGAGTCCAGAATCTTCGCCACCCTCTGACCATTTTGCCACTCATACGCGTAACACTTTGAGCCCCCGGCAGGGGACAGAGCTAAGGGACTCTAAGCTTTTCACCAATCTTTATCTTGATTAAATTGTGGGACCTCTGCCTTAAGAGGTGGGAGGTCAGGTTTCTCATTACCATCTTTGCCTTGTCAAGTTTTTCCCTCATTCCTCCAAAGTAGGCTGAATGAAACAGATTTGGGTCCCCTGCATTTGGGGGGGCCTACAGGGGCTCCCACTGGTCCACTCAATTTCTAAGAAGTGCTGCATTAACACCTTTGTTTGGACCCTACCCACAGATGCTTTATTCACCCCATCTCTCAGTAACTCTTTACAGACTCTGCCCCGCTGGGGCGAGTCCATTGGCTCACTCCCTGTCTTTCCTATTCTCTTGGAAATTGGTCTAGCCTGCTTCATTATTTGTTGTTTTAGAATCTTTTTTTTTTCTTTTGGAAACGGCTCTGAGGTTAATGCCCACACCTCAGGCCAGCCAGAAATGGGATCCTGCCCCCCACATTCCTTAGGCAGGGGCCCCAAGAGGCTGAGGCTTGGACTGGCCAAAACCCAGGCATGGCCCATCTCTCACTTTCATGTTTGCTATTATAGGATAATAATAACCCAGGGATTGCATTTTTAGATTTTTTTCTTATTATTCTGCACTTTCTTAGGCATCCAGTGAGCCAACGCTCTGGGAGTTGGACCCACCATCTCCAAATTCCATTGATAACTTTCACCCCCAGGAACCGATCACAACACGATGCCATTGCAAACCGCGGGTGACCCTTCAGCCATCCAGGAACCAAAGGGTGCTCATCCCCCGTCCTTTCATCTTGCTTCCCCCGAGCCACGTGTCCCAGCCAGGCAAGGTCCTTCTAGCAAGTCACACATTTCCTGACACCCGCCGCAGTACTACAATCCAAACTTGGATACTAACCGATGAGCTCAGGCCACGGCCCAGTCCCCCACAAGACGGCCCTCGCGCCAGCTAACTGGGGCCAGTTTGGGGGCCCCCAAGCTACACCCACTTTTGACCAACTGACTACAGACTGAAAGATTCCCCCCAAACCCATCAGGTTCAATAATGTGCTGGCTCACAGAAGGACCGAGGGCCACCCACCATCACTTGGACTTAGAGACCTGAAGACTGAGTAACCAAGATCGGCCATGCAGATAGTCCACGCCTCGGTCACGAGCCCCAGTGACAACCCTGAAGGTGAGGCCCGGGTGCCCTCGTGCATGATGTCACACATGTTGCTGGGAAAGTTAGGTGCTATTCACACAGATCCATTGGAAGAGGACAACTGGAGCTTTTGTTTCTTCTCTCCTGGACTCTGCCCTATGTGCCTTTTACCTCCCCTGATTTTAATCTGTAACCCTTCACTGGAATAAACGAAGCCGCGGATGTAACCGTGTGACCCCTGACACAGCATTCTTTCCCTACTCCTGGCAGCCCACCTCATGCTTGACAAAACTCTTGATCACACAGCCTCTCTGAAATCCTTATTATTATTGCTCAGAATAAAATCTATGAATCACCCTGAGTAATCCCTTTCCCTTCCTCCATCGTCAGTGAGTCTTATCGCTCCCTTTGCAAAATATATCCCATCCTGAACCACTTCTCACCTTTCTGGTCCTACCACTGGCACCCGAGCCCTGCCTCCTCTCTCTCCTGGCCTCCTGTTCCCACCTCTGTCCCAGCCACAGAGGCCTTCTTCCTTGAATCATGACCTCAGAGCCTTGGCACTGCAGTTCCCCGGCCTCCCTGCCTGGACAGTCTTCCAGATCTGCACAGAGATGATGGTTCCTTCCACAGCTCTGCTCAAACGTCGCCTCCTCAAGACACCGTCCCTCTCCAGCCCATCGGAAACCCCTCTGGTCACCCCGAGCGGCTCCCTCACTGCATCCGACTTCTGGTTGTGCTTCTGTCAGTACTTTCCTTGCTAATCACGTAAGGGCCCCAAAGACAGGGACACTGTTTCTCTTGTTCGCTGCTGCAGCCCAAGACACATAGTGAGAGCTCAAGAAACCCACTTACATGAGAAATGAATGATGTCCTGTGAGCCCAGGAAGCAGGACAGGCTCACTCATCTGTCTTATTTGGGGATGGGAACTATGGCTCTGGAAAGAGGTCTGACGTGGTTCTTGGTCACCGAGGTCAGAGGTTAAACTTAGGAGGGCTTTTCGGGCCCTGACACTGCCTCTCACCTCCCGGCTGGGGAACCCGGAAAACCTGCAGAAAGTTTCCGAGAAGCACCTGAGGAAAGCCCTGCACAGTCTGAGTAGCTGCCCGGAGCCAGGGGCCGAGGGAGGGAGGATGCTGGGCAGCCGGCGTGGCATCAGGAGGCAGCGCCCCCTTTCCCCAGCAGTGTCGGGCACAGAGCCGCCCCCCCCCCGACGAAAGCTAATTTCCGCCCTTCCCCCCAGCTGGGTGGCTGACCACCCGGCGCCTGAGATCTCATCCCAACCTCCGGACCCTGGCCTTCCTGCCCCAGCCCCAGCCGCCTTCCCCACTCCTACCTGTCACAGGGCGGGGGCAGGGCGCCCTGGGACCCCAGCCCCAACAGAAGCAGCAGCCACAGCTCCCGGGTCCTGCCCTGCATGGTGGCTGTGGAGTCAGCCCTGGCACCTCTTGCGCGCTGGGGTGCCGCCTGACTCACAGGCCTACTGGGGGCAGCCAAAGTCCGCGTGTGGGGAGTGGCGGCCCGAGGGGCTGGATGCCAGGTCCGTGCACTGCGGTTCCTGCGCTCAGCTCCCAGAGGCCAGCCCCTGCCCTCCACCTTGTCCTTGCTCTCCTCTTAGTCTCCACAGGGGCCGCCTGCGCGAGTCATGTGGTGGGGTGGCAGTGGGGGCAGTGGGCACAGGAGTGTCAGGGGCACAATTAAGTCACCCAGAGGGTCCCAGGATCACCAATTCAGAGAGTTACCTTTTCCTTTCACATTTCACACAGAATGGCTCAAGGTTCCAGCCCAGGTGTGGCATGAGGCCGGGCCACTCAAGGAGGTCGCAGCATGCTCGTGGACAGACGGCTCAGGCCTGAAATGACGTGGGGGTGGGGAGCGTGCACGGTAAAGGGCGTGCTGTGAGCTGGTCCCCACCTGAGATTAGTGACCGCATAACCCTTCCTTCAGGACTCAGGCGTGTTGTCCACACCCGAGCAGTGTCTGCCACAGGACGAGACAGCCCCGTCCCTCCCCAGCGGGTCACCTCTGCCCTGTTTGCCCCCCTCCTTCCAGCCACCCTTACCTCCAGATGCTACACACTTCCTTCCTTTCTTGTGTATTTTTAAAATCTAAATCCGATTACTTAACATATAGTGTATTATTAGTCTCAGAAGTAGAGTTCAGTGACTCGCCAGTGGCGTTGACACTCGGTGCTCATCCCATCACGTGCGCCCCTGCACGCCCATCACCGCCCAGTGACCCCATTCCCACCCTCGCCCCTCCAGCAACCCTGTTTTTTCCTTGCGTTAAGAATCTCTTACGGTTTGCCTCCCTATTTTCATCTTATTTCTCCCTCTCTTCCCCTATGATCCCATTTTATTTCTTAAATTCTACATATGAACGAAATCATGTAATTGTCTGTCTCTGATTGAGTTATTTTGCTTATAATACCCTTTAGTTCCATCCACATTGTTGCAAATGGTAAGATTTCATTTTTGATGGCTGAGCAATATTCCATTTAATGTACATACGTGTATATGTGTGTACATATGTGTGCACACCCCCCCACACACACATCTTTATCCATTCATCTGTTGATGGACATCTGGGCTCTTTCCATAGTTTGGCTATCGTGGACATTGCTGATATAAACATTGGGGTGCATGTGCCTCTTCGGATCACTACATTTGTATCTTTAGGGTAAATACCCAGTAGTGCGATTGCTGGGTCGTAGGGTAGCTCTATTTTCAACTTTCTGAGGAACCTCCATACTGTTTTCCAGAGTGGCTGCACCAGCTTGCATTCCCACCAACAGTGTAGGAGGGTTCTCCTTTCTCCACATCCTCGCCAACATCTATTGTTTCCCGACTTACTAATTTTAGCCATTCTGACTGAGGTGAGGTGGTATCTCACTGTGGCTTTGATTTGTATTTCCCTGATGCTGAGTGATGTGGAGCATTTTTTCATGTGTCTTTTGGCCCTCTGGCTGTCTTCTTTGGAGAAATGTCTGTTCCTGTCTTCTGCCCATTTCTTGACTGGATTGTTTTTTGGATGTTGAGTTTGATAAGCTCTTTATAGATCTTGGATACTAGCCCTTTATCTGATAAGACATTTGTAAATA
>JAPYYM010001702.1:0-13154 GCA_028534135.1 Potos flavus
TAAGTCAATCAGAGAAAGACAATTATCATATGATCTCTCTGATATGAAGAATTTGAGAGGCAGGGCAGGGGGTTATGGGGGATGGGGGGGGAAATGAAACAAGATGGGATCAGGAAGGAGACAAACCATAAGAGACTCCTAAACTCACGAAACAAACTGAGGGTTGCTGGGGGGTGGGGTGGGAGGGATGAGGTGGCTGAGTTATGGACACTGGGGAGGGTATGTGCTATGGTAAGTGCTGTGAAATGTGTAAGCCTGATGATTCACAGACATGTACCCTGGGGCAAATAATACATTATATGTTAATAAAAAAAATTAAAAAAAAAAAAAGAAAGAAACTAAGCTCTGAACAGCCCAGTTTTGAATCCCAGCTTCGTCCCTTGCTAGCACTGCATCCTTAGACAACTTGCTTCACCTTTCTGTACCTTAGCTGCACCATCTGTGACATGGATACTAACAGTATCTGCTTGCTAGGATTAATCTAAAGTACTTAGTGAAATCACTCTGGAACAATGTAAGTGCTCACTGTAAGCTGTTACTTTATCAAAGTCAACAACCAGCACTTTCTGATATAGACGATGTGTTACATTGTTTAATGTCATTCAGATCATCACTTCAAGGAAGGGAAGTATTGCCATGATAGGAATAGTTCCACTCTCATGTGTCAAGGTGCGTAATTTTAATAAACCAAATTCAATGTAGCCAAATATTTCTATTATTTTGTTCCCTCATGCTCATCAGATTAAAAGAACAAAGACTGCAGTAAAATCAAACCTAGTCTGAATTAATAGTAGCAAAAGATTCTAAGTCCCTATGACCTGCTCTTGACTGAGCAGTTCTCTACGTAACGGGCATGTCCCCTTGTACCCATCTAGGTAACTGTGTTCAATTCTTAGGTTTCAGATCTTTTGTAAGACCTATGTTAAGGTAATTGTTGTGAAATCATAAGTTTTGATGCAAGTATTTTTATTTCTTTGGTCACTTTTATCCTTTTTGGAGGTGGTGGTATGGGATAGCATTCAACTTTTAGTCTTTAATTCTACATATTACCTAACGTGAAAAATGAATGCTCTCAAGTCATTGCCAGCCTTTACCCCCACTCCTGAATTGAATCTCATTCCCAGTGCTTAATCCAAATATTTTACTACTTTATTTACTAATATTTACTAACTGTACTATGGGAAACTCACTGTTCAATCCTACAATTAAGCTTTGGTTTTACAATTGAGTAACCAGACTGAGATTCTGGCTTAAATTTGGGCTTTACTGCTTTTGAGTTGAGCTGTAACTTCAGTAATCACGGTCGTCATAGAATACTGTGTTGTGCTAGTCTCAGCCTACCAGTAACCAAGGTCATGGTTGGACTGGCCCTGTGGTTATGATCGCAAGACACCCTTGAACAATAACCATGAGGAAACTGAAAAAAATGAAGTTTTTACTGATAAGGCCTGAAAATTACACACACCTGGGGCCACACAGCAAGATTATGAGGAGAGAGACTGTACCTACGGACCTAGGGTTCTGCTTTTATTGGGGTTGAGGGTAGAGGTTTAGAATTTTGCAGTCTCACTCTTTATTGATGAATTTTAAGCCTAAGAGCAGGAATTTAAAGTGTGAGAAGGAAAAAACAAAACAAAACTGGTGAAATCAGCTAAGATCTCTAAAACGAAGGGGCCTCCATTGGAGGAGGTGGCTTGCCTCTTTAACTAGGCACGTGGCTGGCGATAGGCTTATTTGATAGCCCCCTTCCAAGTGGGTGTCTAGGCAATCAAAGCTTGCCAGGCACTTCCATTCCATAAAAGAAAAGCCAACTGACACTCCAAATATCTAGTGTTTTTTGTTTTTTAATTCAAGTTAACGTGTAGTGTTATTATTAGCTTCAGGGGTAGAATTTAGTGGTTCATCAGCTGCATACAACACCCAGTGCTCATTCCATCATGTGCCCTCCTGAATGCCCATCACCCAGTTACCCCATCCCCCCGCCCACCTCCCCTCCAGCAACCCTCTGTCTGTTCCCTGTTGTCAAGTGTACGAATACCTCGTGTTTTGGATCACTTTGGCTTAGGGGAATTGCCCTGCTCCATTAGCAAAACAGTGGACAGTATTCTGGGGAATACAGCAGAATTCCTTAAATTTTTATCTCCTAAAAATAGGAAAATCCTATTGATATAATTAATAAACGTTACAGAAGACATTGAAGGCCATTTTGAAATAAAGGAAGGATTCTGGAATCACCCGTGGAGTTAAAGGACAAGATAAGGAATAGCTCAGAGGTCCACAGGGGAAGGGAGGGAAAACTGAATGGCAAGAAATCAGAGAGGGAGACAAATCATGAGAGATTAGGGACTCCGGGAACCAAACTGAGGGTTTCAGAAGGAAGGAGGGGGTAGGGGGTAACCGGGTGATGGGTATTAAGGAGGGTACCTGTGGTGACGAGCACTAGGTGTTATATGCAACTAATGAATCGTTGGACACTACATAAAAAACTAATGATGTACTCTATGTTGGCTAACTGCACATAATAAAAGAAATAAAAATAAAATAATAAAGTACAAGGTAACTCTCAGAAGCGGGACTTCCGGTTGGGGTGTGGGCGATGGAGGGCCATGGTGGCAGCTGTGCACATGCCTAAGCATTTTTACAAGAACCAGACCAGTCTGTCTCCGTCTCTTCTCTTCCCTTTGGTTGGAAGGACATACAGATTAGATGTAAATGTCAAAATGTAGCCTAAAAACAACTGCATTAAAATTTCATGTACATTGTAAAAATGGTCCTGAGATTGTGTTTGCTCTTTGATTTACTTCTATCCAACTCTTTCCCATCCCTGCAGTGTCTGACATTTCTTATACTTTCTTCCTAGTCCTCTACCCTCAATATCACATACTTTTCTTTTACCTTGGGAGATGATCCTGAGTTCACCACTCTTATTTTTTCAGGCTTCTGGTGGCTGTGAATAAAGCTTCATAGGTAATGCTTAATTCTTTTTTATTAAAAAAAATGGAGTTTATCTTCTCGGAAAAGGAACTCGAAGGGGCTCTCACCGGTCAAACATGGGAGTTTGCACACCTAAAAGAACTACAATTGTTTGAGATACATTAAATATATAAAATTCTTTAGGATAATGGGAAGGAGAGAGAAAGAGGGATAGAGAGGAAATCTCATTTATCATCATTGGAGGTAGCTAGGATAGAATTACTTTAAAAATTGATAATGAAGGCAAAATAATTTATCTTGCTTTTCCTGTGTGAATTGCATTTCATGGAAACCAAAGAGATGAAAGGATCTGATGAAGGAAAGTTCTTAACAGAATTGTTACAGCTAATAAAAGTAGAATGAGAAAATCACCAGGTTTTAAATTCCTAATGCACTTATGTAGGTAATAGTCATTAATAGATTCTAAAGTAACTGAAGCTACTCATGAGGTGCCCAAATGTCGCCCCACAAATGACTTCCCAGCTCTAAGAGAAAGTACATCCAAATAATTGGGAATGCCACCTGCCACCATCTAAACCCACTACCCATTGTTAAAAGTGGGACAATCATGACCATAGGCCTTCTGATGTGATACAACGTGAAGAATTTTTGTCCAAAATGTTGAACCAGAATCTAATAGTATCTCCAGGCCTAATTTCTAAGTTGTAAGAAACCTATAAGAATAAAGGAGCAAATTAAGTAACACTATGAGGAAGCAAGAAGAAAAACCCAGCGGCTGTGGGGAAAAAAATGGAACCCTCATACACTACTGGTGGGAATATAAATTCATGCAACAACCGTGGAAAACAGTACAGAAATTCCTCCAAAAATTAATAGTAGCAATACAATATGATTCAGTAATTTCACTACCAGGCATTTACCCCAAGAAAATGAAAACACTACTTTGAAAAGATATGTATCCTTATGTCTGTTGCAGTTTTATTTACAAGGTCAAGATATAGAAGCAATGTAAGTGTCCGGTGATAGATGAATAAAGAAGATGAGTGTACACACACACACACACACACGACTATTACTTAGCCATAAAAAAGAATGAATTTTGCCATTTGCAACAACAGGGATTGACCTAGAGGGTATTAAGCTAAGTGAAATAAGACTGAGAAAGACAAATACCATATGATTTCACTCATATGTGGAATCTAAAAAAAACCAAAAAACCCCAACAAAACAAAACAAACAAAACCATAAAGTAGACTCCGGCCTATAAATACACAGAACTGCTGGTTGCCAGAGGGGAGGAGGGTGGAGAGATAGAGGCTTCCAGATATGGAATAAGTCACAAGAATAAAAAGCACAACATAAGGAGTGCAGTCATTGATATTGTGGTAGCATTGTATGGGGACAGATGGCAGGTACACTTGTGGTGAGCACAGCATAGCGTATAAATATGGTCAATTGCTGTTGTACACCTGAAACTAATGTAACATCGTGTGCCAACTATACTCAAATAAAAACACAAGAAAAATCCAGAAGACGGGATATTCTGGAGAACAGAATTTTTAAAAAAATTTTTAACTGTTTTTAACAAGTCAAGGTCAAGTGCCGAGAGCCGCGGAAGCCTCCCCGCTTGACACGGTCACGGCGAGCACATGGCAGCATTTGCACAGCTCCTGCCATATGGGACAAGATTGGGATCTCTTCCTGTAACTTTTACGTTACTCCTATTCCCTTTTTCTCTTTGGCCTGAGCCCTTTATTCAAGTTGAGACTCTGAACCACTCAACCCACTTCTAACCAGACCGAGATCTCCTCACTGATACTACGTAAAGCAACCAAACCATTCCCCCGCCATAAAACCATTAGAGCAAATAACTGCGAAGCTCCCTTCCAATGTTTGTCCATCAAATTATTGCAGATAAGATGATCAGGTACTTAAAGGCCAAAAAAATTACACAGGCCTTTAATGATCTACAGCTGACCTTAGCTCCCGTCTAGGGGTTCACATTCCATCCTCGCCACACCGACACCTACATTCCCTTACAATGGAGAGTACACATAAGATAAGGCAGGAGTGGTTAAATACAAAGACAATAGAGTCTTACTTCAGACTTTGCCATTTATCCAAAGAATACACAGGACGAGGACCCCATAGTGCCTGCTCACTCAGCAGCAATAGGGGGCTTGTACAAACAGCTTGGGCCGTTCTATAGTAAACTCAATGTCACTCCTCTTCCTCCGGTTAATGTGCAAAAGGTATGCGTGACTAAACCTTTATTTAACACACAGAAAGAGTCATAAAAATTGTTGTTAAGGGTCTTGCTGTTCAAAATAAGATAAGCCTGTCTCTGCCTTGGTCTTAGAAAGGACTATAGGTTCTGCAAAAATACTTTTGTTGATCTAAGCCTCCTTGTCTAAGAAAATCATTGACTGTTTTCCTTGTATCCTGCTGCCTATAAATAAAGAGTTAAAAACCAGTAAGGCGGAGATGCCTGCCTGGTGATTGAAAGAATCCCCTGGCTCTCTCGTTCCTCTCGCCGACACCGTCCATCCTTCAGGGACCCCTGGACTGCCTGGGCTGGTCCCCGGCAGTCAAGGGAAAAAGGGGAGTTGTTTTAGATAACCATTCTAGATTAAGATTTAAGAAACAGAAAATGGTGGTTGCCAGGGGCTGAGGGGAAAGAAAAATGGGGAGTTGTGCATGGATACAAAGTTTGTTATGCAACATGAGTAAGTTCTAGAGATGTGCTGTACGACATTGTGTTTATAACAAATAATACTGTATCGTGCACCTAAATTGTAGAGAGTAAGTCAAGTTGAGTGCCCTCACCACGCACACACAAAAAACTAAACAAAATAAAAGCAAAGGGCACAAGGAAACTTTGAAGTGAGAGATGGGTTTACTACCTTGATTGTAACAGTGGTTTCATGGGTGTATGCATATGTCCAAAGTCAAAATGTATAAATCAAGTATGTCCAGTCTATCAATTATACCTCAGTAAAACTTTTTAGAAGAGAGACTTAAGAGGTAGAATATCCAATTACTGGAACGTGTGATCATTTACTGGACCCTGGTTTGATAAAAGAGATTTTGGGGACCACTGGGGAATTTCGTAAATGAATAGGGTATTAGATGAACTTAAGGCGTTATTGTAAATCTTCTTAGAAATGATAATGACTTTGTCCTTATGTAAGAAATGCCATTTTTTAAAAAAAGGCATACATATAGATTTGGAGGTAAAATGTCATTTTTCTGACATTTACTTTAAAATACTTCAGCCAACACAAAACAAAATAGAAGGAGAAATATATTAAAATGTTATTCATTGTTAAAACCAGATAATAAGTATCCGAGGATTCATTATATTCTTCCATTCTACCCACTTACAGAAATGTTTAAAAATGTTCAAAATAAAGAGAAAGAATGAGCGCCCACAATTCCTGTGGTACGGGGAAATGGAAGAGGTCACATCCATCATTGCTACTTTTCTCTGGGTCAGCTGAAATCCATAATAAGGGTATAAATCTGGCAGAATTTCCAATGAAACTGCTGTGATTATAGTTACCTATAATCATTAGTGTAGTTGGAATGTTCAGGCTTCAGGAATCTCTGACAAAACTGAAAGTCACAAATAGTTTCTTTTTTTTAATTCTTAAATAAGAAAATATATGTTAAAGCAAGCCCAGGTACAATAGAATTGTATGACCTGGAAAGCGCTTTGCCCTGGTCAGTCCCTCCAAAGAGGGGACCATTTCTGTTTTGGGTCACCAGGCAGTTATAACATGGGTTCAAATTTATTCTTCTGATTATTGATCACACAGACATTAGAATCCACAAAGTAGCCATTGGGAAAGAGGAGAAATCTGGATCGCTTCTAGCTTCTCTCCACCACTGGGAAATTCGTTTCTTATATTGTTCCTTTTAGAGCTTCTGTTCATCTTTCCGTTACTTGAGATAACAAAGTTAACTCTTGAACAATGCAGTGGTCAGGGGCTCTAACCCCTACACACACAGTTGAAGATCCATGCAGAACTCTTTATTCCCCCAACACTTTAATAGTCTGTTGACTGGAAGCCTTACCAACGACAGTTAACACATATGTCATATATGTATTATATAATGTATTCTATAATAAAGTGAGCTAGAGAAAGGAAAAGAAAATCATACAAGAAAATACATTTACGGTACTTTACTGCATTTATAGAAAAAAAAAATCTGTGTATAAGTGGACCCAAGCAGTTCAAACCCATGTTGTTCAAGGGTCAACTGTACATTTCATGTCTGACTGCCTATAGTCAGGGCTTTCCTGCCAGCCTCTATTACTAGTTCATCCTTCCTTTGACCTCCCTCCCTGACCCCCCAAAAATGACAGAACAGTTTTAAAGAATGAATAACAACTTAGGAAACAAGGAAGAAGACCAACAGCAGAGGAGAAATACTGAAAATTTCCAAAAATCAAACCACAGGTATAATTGATACACTGGACATTGATACACAGCAGAGGAGAAATCCTGAAAATTTCCAAAAATCAGACCACAGTGTTGGATCAGGAGGGTGTGGGGATGCAGTGGCTTTGTGTGGCAGAAGCCTGGGTGCCACGGACCCCTGGAGGGTGGGTGAGCTGTCTGGTTGCG
The DNA here is from genome assembly GCA_028534135.1 of Potos flavus. Classification (NCBI taxonomy): domain Eukaryota; kingdom Metazoa; phylum Chordata; class Mammalia; order Carnivora; family Procyonidae; genus Potos; species Potos flavus. The sequence continues at coordinate 7,566 of JAPYYM010001702.1, forward strand.
ACTCTGTTCTTCTCCACAGTTCTGGGGGTGGACTATTACCCATCTTGTTGTTACTACAGGTCTCTGTTATGAATCAGAGATGGCAGTGACTATCGGACCATTGGATCCATACATGCAAGGAAAGTCGAGAAGAGTAACAGAATCTTCCCCTCCCCAGGCTTGGTGGAGGGTCTGCAGAAGCAACTGCTGCCATCCTTGTGCTTCTGGTGGTGGTGGTGGTGGTGGTAGGGGGGGCTCAAGGCAATGAGTGTCTTGTGTCTTTTCTCAAGCAATTTCCTGACCTCATTCCTCTGCTGGGAACCTCTCAAGGTAAGTAGAGTCTGAGGGGGTAGTCCACGATGCCCAGCCTTGGGCCTTGGCTCTCCAGTGTCATTCCCCTCCCCAGGCTCTGCTAGAAGCCTTACACTTTTCATCAGTACACAGGAGGCTACACCCTAATAAAGATGACAGACTGGGAGGAAGCTCAGCTGGGACAATTGTTAAGCCAGACTGTGCCGCGTCTGACCCCTACAAGGCAAAGGAGGAAACTTCAAGGTCAAGAGGCTGCGTAAGATGCTGAAGATGAGTTGGGCCATGGGTGGCCAGAGTCCACTCTCATTTCCCCTCCTTCTAGGCAAGGTACAGGCTTTCTTAGAGGTCCATTCCTTTCTCAAAAACCTCAAATATTCTGCATTCCTGACCATGTAAGGTTCTCCAGCTGGTGATCAGAGTCCCAGAGATGGTGTCCCAATTCCCGTCCCTCACCGTCACACCTACCACTTCCAAAGAGTTGCTCAGTCCCATTCCCACACTGTTCCTTCCCTAAAACCCAGTTCAAGTCTCTTGTGCCAGACTCTTAGGTTCATGGCCATACGTGTCTAGCTCACATGCAGCCGAGTGTGGATTCTGTCTGCCTCACGGGCTGGGATGCAGTTGGGGTGGTCTCTGGCCTCCACAGCGATCCAGGCTCAGGTCTTTTTCTACCTATCAGCAGGATTTGCCAGTTTGATAGTCTCTCCTCCTTGAAACCCCTTAACTAGTCTTTCAGGGAGGCTGCTTCTCTGGGTGTCCTCCTTTTAAAGACCCTTTTAGAGAAAGGAGGTTGGAACGGTGCAAGTAAAATGAATAGCTCCCTGTAAATAGACTCCCCAAGTTCAGTTGACCTGGAGGACACAGAGCTGATGGATCTGACTGCTGAACTTCATGTTAATAGTGGAGCAACTCAGCTAGGGAAAGACCTACCTGAGGGAGTCTGACCTGGCCCTCGTCTCAGCCTCCTGCATCTCTTGATGAAGGCCTATTTATCTGTAGAGCGAATGTTTTCCTCTGAAACTAAGAAAAGACACTTTGCTGTTCCTGTTCTTTCATATGGGTCAGGAAACACGTCAGGTTTCGTGTAGTAGAAGGCTTCTTGGTCAAAAGCTGCAGTGTCTAATTCAGTAGCTATCAGCCACCTGTGGCTATTAAGCACTTGATATGTGGCTGGCCCAAAGTGAGATGCTGTAAGCATAAAACGTCTACCAGATTTGGAAGACTCAGTATATTAAAAAAAAAAAAAAAGTCCCAAAATGTAAGCTATCCCAATAATTTTATATTATATGTTGAAATGATAATATGTTGGGTTAGAAATTCAAATTAATTTCATCTGTGTCTTTTTACTTTTTAAATACAGCTACTAGAAAGTTACAATTTCAGGTATGGCTCCCATATTTCTGTTTTTAATGCATCCAGGTTGGGGCACAGTTGAGCTCATCATTCTGTACTAAAGTCACACTCAGGATTTTTGAGAGGATCTGGCAAAGTGTTTCTTACTCTCTAGAGAGAAGCCCCTTTGTTCCCCAGGGGTGGGGGAGGAGCAAAAGAAACAATGACCACGCCTTCCCAGCGTGAGGGGTGCTTGACAAGGTGAGTTCCGTTGTTGAAGTTGGTCACCCTTCCTGAACTACCTTCCTTTAGGCCTTGGCCTTTAAAAAATACCCACCATATGTTCTCCTTTCCCTGGAATGTTCGCTCAGCTCCTGCGGGACATTTAGAGGACTCCTCTGAGGTTGATTATTGGGAGTACATGGAAGTAGGAGCTGGCAGCAGTGTTCATGTGAAGTCATCTGGTTTAGCTTATTCATGATTTCTTTAAAATTGCCAAATCGGTTATCATTACTCTGTGCTTCAGAGTATAGTAGATGATCCTTTACAGCAGAACTGCAATGGAATAAGGAACATACCTTCGTGTTCTGTGCAAATCACACACCCTGTCTCTACATTATCTACATTGGTGGGTTTCTAACTATCCTGTTGCTGTTCTTGTCTAGATTAGGTCCCATTTCTAGATACCCACTGTTAGAAAAAGACAGCCTGAATGCACCCACAAAAGAACTTAAGGGACTGAAGGGAGGTACATAAAAACAAGTGACCATTAGCTGACAAGAGGAAGAAAAGAATGAAAAATACAGAGTAAAAAGATGATGATATTTAATAGCTTCGCAGAGGGGACTAGGTATCAGTCACCTGAGACAGGTTTTTAATATTGGTATTTTTCTTTTACTTCCCATAACCCCCAAGGAAGACACTAAAATTATCCCATTTTAGAGAGAAGAAAACTGGGAGAGAGAGAGGTTAAATAATCTGCCAAAAATCACACCAGTGTCAATCACACCAGTGTCAGTGGCTGGACCAGGATTGGAACACAGGTCTGACTCTAGAGCGCATGCCTTTAATAACTGTATTGTACTACCTATGAGTAAAATCAGGATGGGAAACATAAGTGGAAAGAAGAATGTAACCCAAAAAAGAAAATAGAGGGAATAAAGTAAGTTTAACTTGGGAATGTGAGTAGCATGGAGGAAGAGAGTTGGAAAAGCTTGACTTGAGAGACCATTAAAAAGAGGATGAGATCTAGAAAACCCTAAAGATTTCACCAAAAGACTGTTAGAAATAATAAATGAACACAGGAAAGTTGCAGGATACAAAATATACAGAAATTTGTTTCTATATATTCATAAAAAACTACCAGAAAGAGAAATTAATAATCCCCTTTACAATTGCATTAAAAAAAAATACCTGAAATCAATAATCGATTTAACCAAGGAGGTGAAAGAGCTGTACCCTGAAAACTCTGAGACATTTATGAAGGAAGTTGAAGAGGATACAAATAAATGGAAGGATATACCATGATCATGGGCTGGAAGAATATTGTTAAAAATGTCCACAACACCCACAGCAATATACAGATTCAATGCAATCCCTATCAAAAGGCAAATAACGTGTCTGTGTGTGTGTGTGTGTGTGTGTGTGTGTGTGTTTAACTAGACACAATAATCCTAGAATTTGTATGGAACCACAGGAGACCCTAAATAGCCAAAGCAATCTTAAAAGTGGGGGTATCACACTCTAAGATTTCAAACTATACTGCAAATCTGTAATCAAAACAATATGGTACTGGTATAAAAATAAACATATAGGTCAATATAACAGGATAGAGAGCCCAGAAATAAATCCAAACTTATATGGTCAATTAATTTGCAACCAAGGAGGCAAGAATACAATATGGGGGGAAAAATACAGTCTCTTCAATAAGTGACGCTGAGAAAACTGGATGGCCACATGCAAAAAAATGAAACTGGACCACTTTCTTACACCATACCTAAAAGAAACTCAAAATGGATTAAATACCTAAATGTTAGACCTGAAGCCATAAAACTTTAATTTAAACTCAATTACCCAAAATATAGTACATCATTCATTTTTGATGTAGCGTTCAAGGATTCCTTAGTTGCATATAACACCCAGTGCTCATCACATCATGTGCCCTCCTTAATGCCCTTTGCCTAGTTAACCCATTCCCCCACCCACCTCCTTTTCCACAACCCTGTTTCCCTGAAGTCAACAGTCTCTCATGGTTTGCCCCCCTGATTTCTTCCCATTCAGTTTTTCCTCCCCTCCCTTATGATGCTCTGTGCTATTTCTTATATTCAACATATGACTGAAACCATATGATAATTATCTTTCTCTGATTGACTTACTTCACTTAGCATAATACCTTCCGTTCCATCCATGTCGATGTAATTGGTAGGTATTCATCCTTTCTGATGCCTGAGTAATATTCCATTGTATATATGAACCACATCTTCTTTTTCCATTTATCTGTTGAAGAACATCTCAGCTCCTTCCAGTTTGGTCATTGTGGACATAGCTGCTATGAACATTGGGGTGCAGGTGCCCCTTCTTTTCACTACACCTGTATCGTTAGAGTCAATATCTAGTAGTGCAATTTCTGGGCCATAGGGTAGCTCTATTTTTAACATCTTGAGGAAACTCCATATTGTTTTCCAGAGTGGCTGTACCAACTTGCATTGCCAGCAACTGTGTAAGAGGGTTCCCCCTTCTCCACATCCTTGCCAACATTTCTTGTTCCCTGTCTTGTTAATTTTAGCCATTCTAACTGGTGTAAGGCAGTATCTCATTGTGGTTTTGATTTGTACTTCCCTGATGGCAAGTGATGTGGAACATTTTTTCATGTGCCTGTTGACCATTCGTACATCTTCTTTGGAGAAGTGACTGAAGAAAGAGAAATTAAGCAATCAATCCCATTTGCAATTCCACCAAAAACCGTAAGATACCTAGGAATAAGCCCAACCAAAGAGGTTAAGGATCTATACTTGAGAAACTGCAGAACACTTATGAAAGAAATTAAGGAAGACACAAAAAAAGAGATGGAAAAACATTCCATGCTTATGGATTGGAAGAATAAATATTGTGGAAATACCTACACTTCCCAGAGCAATCTACACATGCAATGCAATCCGTATCAAAATACCATCAACTTTTTTCACAGAGCTGGAGTAAACAATCCTAAATTTGTATGGAACCAGAAAAGACCCTGAATAGCCAGGGGAATGTTGAAATAGAATACCAAAGCTGGGGCATCACAATGCCCGACTTCAAGCTGTAACACAAAGCTGTGATCATCAGACAATATGGTACTGGCACAAAAACAGACACATAGATCAATGGAACAGAATAGAGAGCCCAGATATGGATCCCCAACTCTATGGTCAACTAATCTTTACAAAGCAGGAAAGAATATCCAAGGAAAAAAGACAGTCTCTTTAATAAATGGTGCTGGGAAAATTGGACAGCCACATGCAGAAGGATGAAACTGGACCATTCTCTTCCACCATATGGTGGAAATAGACTCAAAATGAATGAAAGACCTCAAGTGAGACAGGAATCCATCAAAATCCTAGAGGAGAACACAGGCAGTAGCCTCTTCACCTAGACACAGCAACTTCTTCCAAGACACATCTCTAAAGGCAGGGGAAACAAAAGTGAAAATGAACCTCTGCGACTTCATCAAGATAAAAGGCTTCTGCACAGCAAAGGAAACAGTCAACAAACTAAAAGGAAACCTACAGGATGGGAGAATATATTTGCAAAGAACATAACAGATAAAGGGTTGGTATCCAAGATCTGTAAAGAACTTTTCAAACTCAACACTCAAAAAACAAATAATCCAGTCAAGAAATGGACGGAAGACATGAAGCCATAAAACTCTTAAAACAAAAAAACATACGTAGGAAACTCTTTGACATCCATCTTAGTTTTTTTTTTTTT
>JAPYYM010001703.1:0-13154 GCA_028534135.1 Potos flavus
CCCAGCTGCTCGGCTTCAAGGACATATATCGCCCTCTCCCCCAGAGGCCCATTGCCAGTACATGTTTTTCTTAAGTCTATATCTAAGCATGCTTAGTAACTAATATAATTTCTCATAGGTTATAGTTTAAGCAGTACATTGTCCTGAGGGACGGTTACACAATACATCCAATACTGTATAGACTTGTCATTGTGAACCCCTACCTGGGATATTCTTTAAAGGTCAGAGGAAAATAGAGTTGTTTATGTCCTGCCTCAGTCTTCAACATGTTCACAATCAAGAATTTGAGGTCCTCCTTTCTCCACAGTTATAAACCAGACTGCCTAAACTCTGAAATAGTGAGTTCCACAGGAATGCAGAAGTTTGTACTTTGTCATTCATAAATAAGCCCTGGGAGTAGAGAAGGATGTACCTCTAGAATCACAGAGGCAAAGTTAGTGTCTATGTTAATGATAAATGCATCCCAGTTATCCTTGGTCTTAGCAATAGAAACTTCCCATCTATCTTCTGAAGTCAAAGCAGGATTGAGAAAAGGAGAAGAGTGTGATTTTTCTTTAAAAAGATGAAATGATATACCCAGTTCTTCAAATCCTCCCCTTCTCCACCATAGACTATCAATACACAGAAGCTCAGACAAAATGGAGGTGGATATGGCCACATCCAACCTTTTAAATATTTGAAGATAGCAGAACAAAAAATTGATAGATGTTGGAGATACTGGCATAACTGGTTAATGCCGCAAGCTTTGCCGGTAACCTCAGCTTCTACATGAATCAAAACTTTGTCATTGGGATCTCAATCCTTTATAACAATCTCCATTACTCATCCAGAAGACTCTAGTAGAGATGATAGTTACATACGCTTTATCATATTTGTCAATTCACATCCTTTTGTTTAGATCAGTGTCTGAAAAATTCCTTTTGGTTTTATAGGTCCAGCAAGCTAAAAATGTTATATATTTGTTGATGTTTATACTTTAAATGGTTGTAGAAATACCTACATAATGTCCTCTATTTAAATCTTGACCTATAAAGCCTAAAACATTTACTATCTGGCCCTTTAAGAAATAGCCAAGGCCCTTCTTTAGATGTAGTCAATTCACATGGCCATGTATATATAGACATAAAGACTGAGTTTGTGAATAAGGTCTTGTTTTTTTGTTTTTGTTTTTCCCATAGAGATATGTCCCATGCCTTTATTAGTGCAGGCCATTAGATTTGGTCTATGAGTCTGTATAAAGGAATATTTCAGTCAGTTACAGAATTGTCTGTACTCTGTCCAGAAGACCTATATGAAAAGTAGTCACTTACATGTTCTCCAATGCTATGGGCAATCAGCAATTCATTGGATTTGATAATGGCTGTAGGATTAATTTGGATTTTCTCACTTCAAAGGTGAGCTATTCTATCAAAAAAGCAAAATGTCCTTTCAGGTACCACCTTTCATAGAAAAGGTCATCAGAATCAAAGCCATCTCTATGCCTCATGGATAAATAGCCATCAGTTTATGAAGGTGTCTGAAATTTCTGGAGCCAAGTTTGTCCCATAATTGTAAGTGTCAAGAATTAACTGGGACTTGTCATTTCTTAACGAAGTAATTGAAATAGGATGTCTTTTAAGATCAGCATGTCAGGTTGGAGATTCATGACCACTATTTCACAGTGTGATAGTCTGTCTCCAATAGGGACTAGTAGTATTCTAGAAATTGCTCCTTGAGTTCAAAAAGCTTAAAGGCCAAATGCAGAGGTAGAATCTGAGAACTAGTAAAAACTCATTGCTTAAAGCTTCCCACTCAGCTGCAAATTTTGTCAGACTCTTGTTAACTTCATGGGGTCTGAAGGAGACAGAAGACTGTAGGCTAGGGCTTATCATTATTGATGACCGCACTATTCTCAACCTTTCTTGTTGAAGAAGCCCCAATCAAATTTGTCTGCTTTTCTAGTGACCTGTAGTATAAGATATAATAAAATTCACAGAAGTGGAATTTATTGTCTCAAATATCCAAAAAGGCCAAATAAGTGTTGGGTCCCCTTTTTTGTAGTTAATATCTGGAGGGTTAAGTGGTTCTGATTTTATTATATGTCAAGATAGTCACTTTAGAGATGGGGTCTTAAATTTTATATTTAATTAGAACCCATTCATTATTATTTAACTGTCCTTAGCATTAAATACAATGCAATCAGTTGCTTTTAGTGGTGGTCCTTATTAAAATGTCATCACATTATAACAGAATGCCTGCATATCCACCAAGAATTCACATTGTGAAGATATGTCAAACTAACTGACAGCTATGAAAAGATAATCTATGAAAACTGTGGGACAATGAAGGTGTGATACATACTTTTCCAATAAAAACGAGTAGATTTTTTTTTATTCTTCCTAGTGTCAGCCATTTCCAAGAGAATATTAACCATATCTAAGGTGATATGTATACCAAATGTCAGAAGTAGAAGTAATCTATTTAGTCACTGTTGTGATGCCAGGTACTATGGGAACAACGGTAGCCTCTTTTGGTTTAAACCCTGATAGTCAACTGTCAGGCTTCAGGTAGAGAATCTACCAGTAATAGTATAGGTGTGGTCCATGAGTCAGTATTGCAAATATCAGTTACTTATTTTTACTGAGTGTTCTCTGCTTTTCTGTGTACACCATGATCTTTTCCATATAAAGACCTTTCCACTTCATCACCATGCTCACGTAATTCTAGGTCTGAGTCTCTGAATCAACCTTTCCTCCAAAGTGCAAGTATTTCTCCCCTGTGGCTGGCACCCAGAACAAGTCACTGGGAGAAACCTTCTGATGGCTGAATACCAATTGTGGCTGGCCTCTCCCTGATTTCATCACTGAAGAAAGCCTTTGGCAAAGGACAGCTGAGTCTTGATGATAAGCATGCCTTCCCCTTCTTTCATTTTTTTTTCCTGAAGCACTCAACTTTCTTTCACAAGACAGTTCTGATTAGCAACCTCATCTATGGCATGAGATCACTTATGTACATGACTGCCATCAGACACTGAGATTTCACTTGAAGCGTATGGCAGCATACTTATTTCATGGTGGCAATTAGTGGTCCTGGAAGGGTCCACAGCAATTAGGCAGTGATGCTGGAACCTTCCTGGGATGGAAAGTGACTGTCAGAAAGGGTGATAATCTGACACCCATGTATTAATATTAAACTCTTCTGCCATTGAATTAACTCAGATCTGATGAACCAGGTATCTGGCAAGCTACCAAAGGGGGAATTAAATAAGCTCTCATCACCATCCAAACTTGTCTTTCTTCAGTGATGTTCAAAAATCTAGTCATGAAAGTATTTATTCTCTTATCTCCAAGAAGTGTTCTTAATTTTTTTTTACATTTGTCATATTTAAATTTGCAATCCATCTCAAATCACTTTTGTATATACAGAATAAAGTAGAATTCAGGACATGTTTGTCAATATACACATTTTATATGTTGTATATACATATGTGCCCACACACGTATTCACACATATATACATATTTGCCCATATTAGTGAACTCAGAAAAATTTTTTGAAAAGGCTGTCTTTCCTGAGTGCACTGCCACTGCTATGGCATATTTGTAGAGTAACTATATAGGTAGGTTTGTTGCTTGACTCTCTCTTTTTTGGTTAATTTTGCTATTCTGACAATTTCAGCCTGTCTTATTAACTGTTGCTTTATAGTAAGTCTTAATATTGTTGGAAGACAATTCTAAGGTATCTGTCAAAACTTCTGCATATTTTGCAATCAAAGGAACTGACTATCGTTGTTCTAGTTTAACCTTTCAAGGGTGTTTGTGAACAGTCAAGTGAATAGTCTTAAAAGGTAAGAGATAGCGTCTTCTCTCAGAGCAAAGAGAAACTTGACTTACAGCCTAAGAAGGTAAAGGTAGTGTTGACCTCTGGAGCAAAGAGCAAGAATGCTCACTGTTGGTTATAAAAGATTCAGGTTCTGTAAACTCAGGATTCATTTCCTGTAGGCAACCTTCCGCATATGCTAGCATCATCTGTCCCTCTTTGCATTGCCCTGTGGGAATTAGAGCTTGGGGAACTGGCTCCCCAACAAATATGTTGGTGCTTTGGACACTTCTATGGCTATGAGTAATGACGTCCTGACCCAAGGATTGATGCTTGTGTGATTTTGCTATGAGTGTGATACTGGCCTAAAATGTTAGTTTCCTTCCTTTATTAGACTGGATCATGACATCAGACCAAAGGTGAAGTTTAAGTCTACAAAACCATACTGATTTTCAAAGAAGCAAACCATTAAAAAAATAAATAAATAAATAAAATAAATAAAAGAATGAGAAAGTGAGGTATCGCTTTGGTTCAAACTGAATATAATCTCATATATCGAGTGTGTAATGATGTGCTATGTCTAAAATATATACATTTTATGGTGATTTAAGTACGTTGAAGCAAGTCTAACGTCATAAATCTCCTATGTTCTTATCATTGATTCTTTTTGATTTTTAAGTCAACGCAATGATTATTACAATAACATTAAAGAATGCTATCTAATGATTTCATTTCAGAAATCAAGAAGTAACTGGTACAGCTTTATAGAATGATAAAAGATTAGATGGATGAGATTTAGACTTCTTAAATCTACCCATTGTTAACATGATGCAGTTCTTTTTGATTAATTTCACTTTATCTTCTTTCTCCTTAGCAGGAAAATGTCCTTATCCGTCTTGTCTAGATAAAAAATATCCACAGTTTCTAAAAGCTGAAGAATGCCAGGATTTAGTATTAAAATTTAAAAGACAAAGTGTTTCGAAGCAATTAATTAAAGTTGGCTCTATGTCAGATAAAAGTGCCATATAATAAAGCCCTTAGAAACTGATGGAAAAATCTAAGAATTAAAGCAGTTAGTTCTAGGCCTCTGTTCCATTTGATTTAATTTGTAGGGAAACAAGGGGTTAGTATTCACCCTTCCACACCCTGCCCCCACATTGCTAAACCAAAGTGTTCTTGCATTTTCATTTCATACCAGATCTTGACATCCTTTTGAATTTATTTTACATACTTGGGGAACATGAATACAACTTTACGCTTTCATCCTTTTATAAGACATTCATTATGTGCATTAACTGACAGCTGTGAAATTATCTGCCACTTGTCTCAAATAAAAGCAAGAAAATTCAAAATAGATGTGCATTCTGTACTTAGGCAAATTTCACAGAATCTTCTTTAATTCAAATTTCTCTAGATATTTCTTTTAATATAGGCTTTAAGTACAGTGAATGTGTTCAGTCATTACTACGTATTGAGCGTCGGATGGTTTTTGAAAGCTCAGGAGGCAGTCTACATTTTTCTCACTTGTTTTTAGTGTAACTAGATTTGGCAGCTCTATATGAGCTTTTGCATCTTTAAAAAATCTCCATCTCTATTGCATTTCACTGTATGTCAATGTTGTTCTTTAAATTTTTTAATATTCATTTTGCCATTTAAGTCAAAGTTGTCCAAAAAGAAATCAGTAGTGAGTACAACATTTGCAGCCATTGATGCTGGTACCACTTTTTAAAGATCCTTTTAGAGGACAAATATAAAAATAATAGCTAGTGGGAACATTATGTTTCCCTTAGGTAATACTGTCCGGAAAAAAAAAAAAACAAAGGGTCATTCATAGACGTAGGCCTTTGTTCTGCTTTTCAGAATGATAAAGCACATCTGATTAGATCAGAAGGTAAAAACAGAATTTAAGGACAACACAAGTGTTCAAAATGAGTAAAAGTGAAAAGCTCTACCCTGGAAATTCAACTGTGAGGAGTCCCACCCTCTTTTCACTATTATTTAGGTTCTTATAGCAGTAAATTGCACAAAACAAAGTAACAGCTGCTCTATCCAGTAAAGGAATATGTAATCCTTAGTTTCAATCACTTGGTCAAAAACTTCCTTTGTAACATATTCACATGCTTTATCACGTTAATGTGAGCTTTCATGTTTCAGATACAGATATTAGACAGATGGATAAAATATACATATAATAGATGTATCTCTCAATAATTAAATCAGCATAAAAATTTAATGGAATATTATTGTTTTTTTAATTTGACTTTTTATCTTGATTGATAGGTTTCTATTTGCCTAAATAAAAATGTAGGTGACAAACCTATAATACTATTTAACATCTTGGGCTTCCAAGATTTTCTTTGAAGGTATGGATCTATCCTGGGTAATCTATCTGCTATGACGGTAACCTGTCACTACAGTACACTGCTCAATTTCAGGATTTATCTCAGTTTGTGTGTGTGTGTGTGAGTTTTGACTAAGTATTAGTGGTTATGTTATTTGTGTTATTTTATTATTACTACTACTACTATTATTTATATAAAAAAGACACAAACACAAGCAAATAATCCCAAAGACAAATACAAAAATGCAACTATAGTAAGTACAACAAAGCAGCATTACAGTTTAGGGAAAGAATATAATAAGGGCATGTAACAGTCCTGTAGATATCATGGATTGTTTTTAAATGGAAGAATCAATTTAATGACATCCGAGAGATGACTGGGTGTTAATTAGATTAAGTATTTGCAATTCCAATAAAAATTCTGTCAGTATTATTCACGAGGTTTGATAAGCTGCCTCTATATTTTATTTGGGAAAACAAAGTGTAAGAAGAACCATATTAATTTTGAAAAACAAAAGGAGTAAGTTGGAGGAATTTGCCCTATCAGATGTCAAGGTATAACAATTAAAAATATGTGTATTAGCCAATGAAGAGATAATTAGAACCTAGAACGGAGCAGAGAACCCAGAAAAGGGGCATTGTGGATCAGTTGTGGACAGCTGCAGGCTAGCTGTTAAAGGGACCTGCCAAGCCTGGACTCGTGACCCCTGCCCAAATGGGCGGAAAGTGGGCGCTGGAGAATGGGCTCGTGCAAGGGGCCTTGAGGCATGCTGGTCTGTGATTGGTCTTGTCCCTTTGAAAAACAAGCTGTACAGGTTGCAACCAATTATCTCGCTGATTTGTGGTAATGTCTCTGAGGTATATGCACGTGCGACTCATAAATCTGCCTTTGTTAATCTTAGTAGTCCTTAGAGAAGTGCTGCGTGTGCTACGTGACTTACGTGTGAAGCTGTTTCCTTGAACTTGTTTTTCACACACTATATAAGCATGCGCACTCTGAAATAAAGCTGAACGCAATCTGGACATCATCCGTTGTGTTCCTCCCGCCCCCATGCTTTGTCTCTCTACTTTCTTTTTCTCATTTCCTTACCCTCAGCCCTGGTTCGAGAGGGCCGCGAGACCGCCGCGAGCCGGCCGCGGCTATCAGTGTGAAAGGATGGGTGCTAAAATGCTTCTGGCACAGTTGATTATCCTTATGGGATAAAATGGATCCACACCCGTCACCATATATATTAAAAATTATAATTTTAAAGGCTAATTTTTAATTTAGGAATAAAATATAATAGACCAACTTTATAAAATTGGAGATTTCTTTCTTTCTTTTTTTTTAAATTGGAGATTTCTTGGGGCGCCTGGGTGGTTCAGTTGGTTCAGTGTCTGCCTTTGGCTCAGGTCATGATCCCAGGGTCCTGGGATGGAGCCCTGAGTCAGGTTCCTTGCTCAGAGGGGAGTCTGCTTTTCCCTCTGCCTATTGCTTCCCCTGCGCGTGCTCTCTCTCTCTGTCAAATAAATACACAAAATCTTACCTTTTTTTTTAAATTGAAGATTTCTTTTTTTTTTTAAGATTTTATTTATTTATTTGACAGAGAGAAAGAGATTATAAGTAGGCAGAGAGGCAGGCAGAGGGAAAGGGGGAAGCAGGCTCCCTACTGAGCAGAGAGCCTGATGCAGGGCTCAAGCCCAGGATCCTGAGATCATGACCTGAGCCAAAGGCAGAAGCTTAACCCACTGAGCCACCCAAATGGCCCTAAATTGGAGATTTCTTAAATGAGGCATAAAAATACAAATTTAAGCAAAACATTGATAAGTTTGATTACATTATAGCTTACAACAATTTATATTCACAAAAAAAATCAGAAAGCTAAAAGATAATCTCAGGCTTGGAGTATTTATAAGCGTTTGCATCTGTAATATATTTTTTTAATTAAAAATTAATGAAAAAGAAGCCAACCCAACACTAACAAGCAAAATATTTGACGGGGCACATCATAGAAGAGACTAATAAACATATAAAATGGGCACAAATTTTCTATCAGAATGTGACTAAAACCATAGTAAGATCAAATTCCACACTAAGTGATAACAAAGATGCAGAGAAATGGTATCTCTTATTTTGCTAAGGAAATATAAACTGGTACAACCACTTTTGACAGCAATATGATAATTCCTAGAATAACTGAAAGTGAATATATAATGTATGTTACCCACCCATAAATATATACATGAAAGAAATATACTATATTGTTCATATTAGCATTTGTTTCATAAATAATAATAGTAAAAATATATAATTATAGTGTCCATGTACTATAAAAATATATAATTATGGTACCATGTACTTTGGTACAAAAGAACAATCCTGATATATTACTCAAAAGTTAGGTCTTCTGAACAGTGGATTCAGCTTAATAAGAATCTTGCCAATTGTTTGAAAACATAAATTTTTAAAGTGATACCTTATAATAGACCTGATATGACCTTCTAGACAGTAAACAAATAAACTACTCAAGAAAATGAAGGATTGTTGAAGGAAGAAAGCATGATGGGATGGAAAAAAAGGAAGGGAGGAAGGGTGGGAGGGAGGAAGGGAGGAAAAGAATTAAAAGCCCTATGTGTAATCTTTAGAAGAATGGTGAACAAATCATGTTGCATTCATACATGAAATATCAAACAGTATTGAAATAGATAAACCAGTTCTCACTCTCTAAATATACATGAACTTTACAAGCAACTTTGGGTGTAAAAAAGTAAATTGCACAAGAATATCCACCATGATATTCAATGGTATATGCTATGATTCCATTTACATAAAGTTTCAAAACATGTAAGGCAATTAAAGCAATAATTTATTGCTTATATTGGTAATGCAAAATATTTGTTACATGCATGGGATTGATAAGCCTTCAAATCAGAACACTGGTTATCTGGGACTGGGAGTGGGGCAGAGAATAGATATGATTAGAGTGTCGGGAATTCAACTTTATTGACGATGTTTTATTTCTTAAGTGGAGTGACGTAAATGTTGGTTAAATATTCTACTATGTGCATGTGTCTGTGTGTGTGTGTGTGTGTGTGTGTGTGTGTTTCCCAGACAGAGAAATTTGTGCGTACATAGGCCAAGAGGGAGGAAGAGGCATAGGTCTCCAAGGCCAGTGTGCTCAGTTGGAACCCACCAGGGGCAGAGTCTTTGAGATGAGCCTAGAGGTAGGTAGGATCAGAGTCTTGCTAACTGTGTTAAGAGACCTTTGTTCTCAAAGCTATGGGGGGAATTTTGAAGGAATTTAAGGAGAAAAATATTGTGATCATATTTTTCTTGTAAGACAGTAAATTCCCAATTTTGTTGCTTAATAGTGGTTTCCTCCTGCCTGAGTTTATCGCTACAATCTGAATTTAATCTAATCTAACCCACATTAATCTAATACATTAATCTAATCTCAACATATATGTAATCTAGATAAAAATATCACCTAAATTTGCATTGTCCTATGCAAAAGTAGGAGACATACAGAAATATAGAGTGACTTGATATTTCACTAAGGATTTTCCTACACATTAGCTTTTCTTGGGACTGAAATTTCTAAAAGGCAATAGATTATTTCAATAAGGCCATTAATAATGTAGCATGAAATTTTTCAACAGTTAGTGAATTAAACATTTTCCTATAAAACTATGGATTGAACAAAATTATTATTGTCTTCCTGGTCTGGTTTAAGTACTAGCATTAATTTTGATTCCAAAATATGAGAAAAGGTTAGCTTATGGATCAACTTTTAAAACAAGATTTTTCACACTGGTTGATTTTTATAATTTAAATAAAGGTAGCTTCCTTAAGTAGACTGAACCTTCTTATGGACAGGAATTAGTTTTTTTTACATCTTTTTTTCTTCAAACACTATCATTTAGGATATTTTGCATAAATAAGTAGGTGCTAAAGACATTACACATTGACCAAAATTTTTTCTACTCAATACAAAAACTTCAATCCTCAAGTCATTTGTACAGTACTTTGGGGAAATGACATTGCTTCATTTGCTTCATATAAGAGAGTTTTCATTACTCCTGCTTTAGCTTCCTCGTCAAGAAAATAAATGCATGAGAGAATTCTTAATGACTGACGAACTCTTCCAATGGAGCTGAACCCACTTTGTTTTCTAAGTCTCATTCTTCTTCAGCAACTGAACAACTCTGAGGAATACAACAAAACTTAACGTTCATGATGAATGATCCCATACATCATGAGAACTGTCACACGGCTATAGTGTTCATGTAATAGATCTTTGGTGCAAAGGCACAATCCTGATATATTACTCAAAAGGTAGGTTCTTCTGAACAGTGGATTCAGCTTAATAAGAATCTTGCCAATTGTTTGAAAACATAAATTTTTAAAGTGACACCTTATAGTAGCCCCAATACCACCTTCTAGACAGTAAACAAATAAACAAACTACCTGTTATATAAAGGGTATGAAAACAGGCTTTGGAACACTACATACAAATATATCATAATGAAAAATTGCACAATTTTAGGGCTTAAATTTAATAAATATCTATAAGTCACAAAACTTAAATTAATAAAAGAATGGGTAATTTAGAGCTTATAAAGCATCTAATTTAAATGTTTTTCAGTCTTTTCTCCTATAGTCAATTATTATAGGTACATATATACAATATTTCACAGTAACTAAGTAGTACGGAGAAAACACTTTTAAAATATAATGTTGCAAAAATCATAGTAAGTTTTTTTTCAATATGTACTACTTACTTTTCTGTCCTTTGACTATCAGATCCATTGTATATACAGACTTTTTTTGAGTTACAGTGGGGTTACATCACAGTAACCCACCATAAATTGAAAATATCGTAAGTTAAAAATGCATTTAATACAACTAACCCACCAAACATCAGAGCTTAGCCTAGCCTATCTTAAACATGCTCTGAAGCCTTTTATTAGTCTGTAGTTGGGCAAAATTGTCTAACTATAAAGCCTATCTTATAATAAAGTGCTGAGTATTTCATGTAATTTATTGACTACTGTACTGAAAGTGAAACACAGAACGGTTGTGTGTGTGCGAATGGTTGTTTACCCTTGTGATCACAGGGCTGACTGGGAGCTGTGGCATTCTGCCACTGCTCAGCATCACAAGAGAGTATCGTACCACATATAGCTAGACTGGGAAAAGATCAAAATTCGAAACTTGAAGTATGGTTTCTACTGAATGTGTACCCCTTTTGCACCATTGTCAAGTTGAAAAATCATAAGTTGAACCATTGTAAGTCTGAGACCACCTATAACTCATTACTTGATCTTACTAGAAAATAAAGATTGATTCTCCAAGGTATTCATGGAGTTAAGACCTGAAAATAAGACCATTTATTTTACCAGACAGGCTACACTAATCCAGCTGCAATCATTCCCAGGACACACAATTGATTATCACTCTTACCCATTTAAATATACGTGTTAAAGAAGTACAATCAGGGGGCGCCTGGGTGGCTCAGCCATTAAGTGGCTGCCTTCCGCTCGGGTCATGATCCCAGGCTCCTGGTATCGAGCACCCCATCCGGCTCCTTGCTTGGCGGCAAGCCTGCTTCTCCCTTTCCCACTCTCCCTGCTTGTGTTCCCTCTCTCGCTGTTTGCTGTGTCTCTCTGACAAATAAATAAATAAAATCTTAAAAAAAAAAAAGAAGTACAATCAGTCTTCTTTCCAGTAGGTGCTATGACTCTATTATTAAATGGATGTTACTGAAAATAAGTTAGCATTTTTCCCAGTAAACTCTTCATATTCTTTTTACTATACATGGAGCTTTAATTACGTCCAACCAATTTTTTTCACCTTCATTTAATTGCTAATTATAAATCAGTCTTCTAATATTAAAGTCATTCCAAAAACAACAGTATTGGTTTTGTGTACTATTTGATTTGATTGTGTTCTATCTCCATAAGTTTGTCAGATTTATTTGGAATTCTTTTATTACTGAAAGATTCAAAATACCAAATTCTGTTCAATAATTCTTACATAAAAGATCAGAAACCCCAGTGATGGGAAAATAATTATCCCCCTCATTCCCTGTGACTCTCTCACTGCCCGGTGGCAGAGTGTTCTCCTCCCAATCAAGTCTCTGCTACTTCTCACTGGTCCTCATAAGTCTGGGCTGGAAAACTAAGCATGCCCCTCAATATGGGAAGTGATATGTCTTCAACAAATAGCATTTTCAAAGATATATTTATGAGAAGAAAAGAAGGAAAAGGCCCAATGTGTTATCTATGTCTATACTCATATATGTCTAATCTATCAATCTATTTGAAGTACATCAGATTCCTTAATGTCTTACTTATTTCTAATTTCTCTCATACTTTAACTTTTGACACATATTAAACTACTTGAATGAATTATGACTTCCAACAAAGCAATGATTTAATATAACAGTTTAGAAGGGTGATTAGATACCATTGCTAAATAGTCTTTTTTCTCCTTAGCATTTTTAAATGCCCATTCTCTTTTTAAAAATCATAAATTATTGTAAAATTAAACAAAGACTTTACTGTTAAATTATAATAATTTCATACAGAGAAGATATTTTCTTTTCTCTTAGACCAATGTTTTCCTTGTATTTCTTTTATAAATGGGATTTTATCCCTTGGACAATATCTCAACATTTTTATGCATTTATGTAATCACAGACCATAGAAATAATTGACTTTTATTTATGTCTATTTACGCATGCTTTCTATCATTACAAAAAGAACTTGGGTTGGGGTGCCTGGGTGGCTCAGTGGGTTAAAGCCTCTGCCTTCAGCTCAGGTCATGATCCCAGGGTCCTGGGATCGAGCCCCGCATCGGGCTCTCTGCTCAGCAGGGAGCCTGCTTCCCCCTCTCTCTCTGCCTGCTTCTCTGACTACTTGTGATCTCTCTCTCTCTCTCTCTCTGTCAAATAAATAAATAAAAGCTTTAAAAAAAAAGAACTTGGGTCAACTTGTTCTAATATAATACTATTGAGTAAAACATAAAATTTAAA
>JAPYYM010001704.1:0-13153 GCA_028534135.1 Potos flavus
GATAGAGGAACTAAATATAAGATAGCTTATTAGGCTGGTGATATGTCTAAAATTTCCCTTACTACTAACCAACTCAAAGTAATTTATAAATATATTTTCAAGAAATTATATGTTCAATTGTATAGTGACTCTTTTCCTATTTTTAATATTTTACCATAATCTTTGCTAATAATTATATTCATTTATCAAAATATTATCTTTGTTGGGTGACACAGTTAATAAATAAAACTTAAAATATCATAATATTGGGTTTCCAAAATCAAAATATCAAATCCCCCCCAGATAATTTATTTTTTTGCTCAACACAGAAAGAATCCTACGCTCTTATTGCAATGATCTTTTTTCCCATTTCCTACTTTCAACCCAGCTGTAGCTGACATAATCCTACATACCTAACAGAGCTAAGTATAATACAGAGCCTTTGCTGATGGGCCAGACATAATTAATTTCGCCTTTCTGGGGCTACCAGGGTATCAATATGACATTCAGACCTGTATCACCAGGAATACTGAACACAATGTTCAGAGGCTGTTCTTGGGATATTTTGAATCTAAAGTGAAAATATCCTAGGTCTGAGGAAACTACTAGTTTTGGGAATATGGATATTTTCTCTAAAACCAACTGGTAGGTCAGGGTCAGTGACTAAGCAAACAAGGGATTTTTGAGGTCCCTTGTTCATGCTTTAATAGCAAAAGAGGAATGATTTCAGAGACTATAAAACAAAAAAACAAAGGAGTAAATACCCTGATTCATGTGGGATCAAGCACCTCAACTTTGAATGAAACTAAAAGGATAAACAAGATCTATATCATGAAATATATACATAAAATATATAAAACATATAATACATAATGTGTAATATGTAATACTTAATTCATGATACATAATTAAAAATATATTTACATATAGTTATATGTAACTGTATAATGTATAATATAAAATATATGATATAAACATCCTTAAAATTATTACTTTAATAAACCATACTTTATCATTGAAGCTGATGGAACTCAGAGAGGATCAGCAACATGCCCAACATCAAATGGGCATCTAATAACATAGAGCCTGCACCAAAGTCAGACTTTCTGACACCTACTTTTTTTCTGACACAAAATTTTTAATGTTCCCTTCATCATACTACCCTGTCACCAATGTGCAGTTTATGCTCATGAATTAGGCAATAAAAACAGACAGATGTGGATATATTTTCAAAAGGAGTCAAAGTAAGATAGACAGTTGCAGCAATTCAGCTCAAAGCAAGAAGCAGCATGGGCATTACATGACGCCACGATTAAAGCACATGACTGATCCTTGATCGGGGAAATGTACAGGGCTGAGATAATTGGTTTTCCTAGTTCTTCATCTAAAACCAAGTAAAATTCACCAGTGGGCACTAAGTCATAAAGAGATAGATTCTTGTCAGAAAGAGAAGTCACTGAAGTAAATAGCTTCTAGTGCATGGAGGTTACCTCTAATATACGAAACACTGGAGTGCTGAAGTAAAAAAACAATCTAGTTTGACACCTACGCTACAAATTTGATCAAAAAAAATAGGTCTGGAAGGCAGCTACTGCTTAAGATAAAGAGATATGGGCTTTTTTTCTTTTCCTGTTTCCTAAAGAAAATATCAGATGTTATTCCAGCATGTAAATAATAAAATGTAAGTATCACAAAAGCTGAAATTGTTCTGCAGACATGGCTGACTTTGATTCTATTCTAGTTAGCAGGGTTCTGCATCTATGCACACTGTGACAGAGCAAACAAGATAACAAGAAGCCCAGAATGATATTTCTTAAAAAAGAATATTCTGATCTTTTGGGTTTAATCCAATGTTTAAGGCACAATAATAATAATTAAACTGTCAACACATTATACAACTAATTTGTGAACTGCAATAATAAAAATAACAGAGTGAGGGCAAGATAAAGACAATATTCCTACAATTTAGAGAGCATTAATTGTTTAGAGTAAAATATAGCAAAATATATAAACTGAGTGGGAAAAAATCAAAAGAAGAATTCTGGTGAATGTCAAATCTGCTAGAGTATTTCTAGACTATAAAAACAGAAACGTCATATAAATTTGAGGATACTTATTGAGTATACTAAAATAAAGAGTTGGATCTCTGCTTGACAATGGCTAGAAATGAACTAAAATTTAAGAATTCTGATATTTCCTTTTCTGAACTTTTCTAGGAAGCATGCATGCAGCATTATTCTATAGTTATTTGTATAGCAGCTCTAAATAGTTTAACTACAAGAAATAATTTTTACCTATAGGAAATAATGTATGGTATACACTTGCTGTCTGACAAACATGGTCCTTAACTTCTGGAAGTCATATAACATCTCTGCTGAAGACTGTGTGGGGAATAGCAAGGTAGGCCAGTGACACATATGGAGAATCTGCTCCCTGTTCCAGGCAGAAATTTCACCTTGAAATGAGCACCACGAGAAATCATGGCTCTAAACTAGAGTTTCCTTGTTCTCTAGCTGGTTGCTAAGAACTAGTCACACTCAGTTTCATAAAGAGGAGAGAAAGATTATGAGAGAGAATCAGTTTCAGCATATCCATTTATACATTTTGATATTGTACATGTCACTTAGGTTATGGCTAAACAGAACCATCTGCCTGCCTTTTTACACCACGTCACTTCTCGGCTTACTCAATTCATTTCTGTGCTCCGAAAATGGCATAAAACATTTAGGAAGCAACTCACCAGCTATACAGTATTTTGTTAGGGTGTACTGACAGCTGCATGAGACAAATACAATTTTCAACCCCATGGTAGAAAGAGTCAACAACTACATCAAGACCCAAGAGGATGTTGGCTAATTAAACCGGCATCCAGCAAGCCATCTTCTGTGAAATCAAAACTTCCTGCTACCATAGCAAAATGTTCCACAAATGTGTGTTTTCTCTGATAGTCCTCTTTCTTGAAGTCAGTCCTTCCTTTACATTACCTCTTCGAAGGAATTATCACGTCTCCGGAACAGTAGGTGGCAAGGCAGAATAATGAAGCGGTCACTTCAGAGAGTGAGCTCTAGTGTTAGAATGCCTTGGTTCAAACCGGGGCTCAAGGATTCCACTTGAGAGCTGCAATGGTGCCCGAAACCACTAACTCTCAGATTCTTTTTTTATGTTTTTCCCCCATTTTGTTTTGTTTTCATCTCTGAAAGGATAATAATATGTATCTCATAGGTCTAGTCTAACAATGAACTTTTAAAACTCTATGTAGAATGTTTAGCATCTTGCCTGAAGTAAGTACTTAATAAAGCTCTACCTCTCAAAATATATTTGGCCCCAAATTCATCATTGTTACCATATATTAACTGAAAGTTTACCATATGCTACATATTCTATCAGACTCAGGGCCTTCTACATGGAACAAATAAAGACTGACTTTATAGATATTTAGAGTCTTAGCATACTATCTGTCCAGTGTCTGGCCAGTGACATTAGGAACAGAGCAAAACAAGGCAAAAAAAGATTTTAAAATATCAGCTGACCCATTTCTGCGCATGAATATCAACATTAATATATTCACCTTGTTTTTTAAAAAGGAAAATATTTGTGCTTAAAATATTAGTTGGTTCACACCTACCACAAATTTTCTTTTCTTGTTAATTTTCCTGTGACTGGTAGCTATGATACAAAACATATGAACGGTCCTCCAAGGATGTGCAATATGACCTAAGCCACAGAATTTTCATGTTTGCTGTTTTTCCTGAGTTGATCACCGAGTTGTCTGAAAAAAAATTATTTGAGAGCTATTTAATATTTAGTATGTTTTGACAAGTCCGCTAGTCTAAGGATTTCATGGGTTACTGAGCTACAAGTCTTTTATTGTCTTTCTCTTTTTACCATACATATCAAGTGCATGTCAACATCTGACATCACAAATTATAATTACTAATCAGTCACTTGGTCCTCTATGCATTCAATCACCATGTAACATTTCACCATGCAATTTTACCTTGGTGGAAATCAATTTAAATAATCTGCTCTTTCTCATACTTTACATTATTACCCAGGTGATTACATTCACTTCTCTGACCAGAGAAAAATGGATTCAGCCATTCAACAACCAGAGTTAACACCTAGTTTTTATTATTCGATAATTATACAGAGAAAGAAAACACATACACAAGAAAGATCATTAAGATGAATGGAAATACAATGAAAATTCCAAATGAGAAGTAAGGCAATAAATCCTCTGAGGATTTCAAGGACAGGAAGATTTCAGGTAATGTCTGAAAGGGAAAAAAATGGTATGTCAGGAGGTAAACGCAATCTCTTCTTAACTTGTTTGGTCAGCAAGTTTATGAAGAATCACAGACAGTCTCCGAATTAGTATTATTCAAGAAAACCCATAGAAGTGTGTTCTGGCATCGGAAACTATAACAGATGGCACACCTATCTATATGCACATTAATGTGAGCTGATATATGCTTGCAGGAAATCAGTGTTATAAAGTGGTATACCCACAGGAGGCCTTCCAATATTGTAATGCTCACTTAGACTCTTGTTTCTTTTCTAAATAAAGCATGGTTTTCTATACTTTCTATGAAGTAGCAGCATTTTTTTCTTAAAAGTTAAGGACCTAGCAAGCTTTCTGACTCAAAAATATACAAATTTAGCAAAAAATATAAATATTATATCTTGGATATTATTTTTTGCTCTTCCCTTAAACTTAGCTCTACATTCTGCCATTTCTCAACTGATCATTCACAAAAGGAAAATCTCCTTTCCCAAAAAAACAGTTTGACATTTATGTTCACATCTTTTTATCACCCTTAAAGAGCCAGATCTGTTTACGGGCATCTCATTTAAGGAAAATTCTGATGTGATGTGGAAAGAATTAAGAATGAAGGAAATTGATCTGATCTAATTTGATGTAACATAAGCCAAGTGGTTTATTATAGACAAATTCCCTCAACTGCGAGCTGTTGCCCACTAAAGGAAGTTTCATATAAATGGCTACATGAATTTACAGAGATGTAAAATCTGGCAGATGAAGCCATCACAATATTAATTTTTTTTCCATAAATGGTATTTCATATCCCTCCAATGAGATGTAGCCAGGAGAAGTCACTCAAATGAAAATTACAAAAATATTCTTATACGTAGTCGATGAAGTTAACCACCCACATCTGGAGATGTGTAGGAAGATAAGAAGTCAAACTTTAAAACATAAATCACAGGAACCTATCAATCTCTAATCCTCTATAGATCTAAATCACCTCTACCACAAATATTAAGCCAAAATCTCAAAAATGTCTCAGTTAAATGGTGAAGAGATGAAGAAGTGTAGACAGTTCCAGCCAAAGTCATGGCTTCTCTAGTTCTCAACTATCTGGATGTAGCATTAATAAGTTGTCACTTTGAGTTCTTTGCCAGGCACATGTATACATTTATTTATTTCAATAGCAAATTATGGGAACATGACAATTAGGAGTCCTAAGTGAATGGGAGAAGTTCCTGACACTGGGTTAGACCAAGGCTATTTAAAGCAGGTGGGTGGACCTATGTGGTCCAGTAAAGAAAGTCTAGAAACTGAGAGATAATGTTTAAAACCTTTAATAGAAATTTGATATTGCTGGTACATTTTTATAGTTTTTTATAAAGGTGTCTATCCCCAACATATTGCAAATTTAAAATAATGATAATGATGATGACCACAACGAAGATGACAACGAAGATGAAGGAGGAGGAGGAAAAGGAGGAGAAGGAGAAGAAGAAGAAGGAAGAAGGAGGAGAAGGAAGAGAAGGAAGAGAAGGAGGAGAAGAAGAGGAGGAGGAGAAGAAGAGGAGGAGGTGGAGGAGGAGGAGGAGAAGAGGAGGAGGAGGAAACGTGGTTACCCTATATAGGTCCTACTAATGTCCTGGCCAGGATAGAAGAGAAAATACAGGCACAGTAGAGATGATTTATATCATCTGTAAAGTCTAATCTAACACTGGCTTGTGAATGGTGTTTTTCTGGGTAAAGACTTGGATTGTAATCTTTCCTAGGTGTGTAATTTTGGGCAATACTGCCCTTAAATAGAGCAAGCAGGGCCCCTCCCTCTCGGGCACACATCGGAGACCCTACTCTCCAGAGTACAGTTGACTCTGAACAATGCAGGGATACGGGGTGCTGACCCCGCACGCAGTCAAAAATCTATGTATAACTTTTGAATCTCCCAAAACTTAATTACTAGTAGTCTACTATTGACAGGAAGTCATATTGGTAACATAAGCAGTCAATTAACACATATTTTGTATGTTATATGTAGTAAAAACTATTCTTACTATAAAGTAAGCTAGAGGAAAGAAAATATTAAGAAAATCATAAAGTAGAGAAAATAATTTACAACACTGTACCATACTTACTGCAGAAAAAGCCACATGTAAGAGGGCCTGTGAAATTCAAACCTGTGTTCTTTAAAATGTCCAAGCTCCCATACAGTGCCTGGAAATAGAGTCTTCCAGGAAGGGTGGCCTATATCTAGACCAATCCACATGGGTTCTATTCACCAGAAGCTTCTACCACAAGACCACCCACCTCCAGCCTGTTCCTCCCCTTCAGGAGGATTTCCAATCCTCCACCTATACCTTCATCCCATTTCTCAGATGTGGGGCCACCTGAATGGCACAAAGAGCTCCAGGACTCCTGCCTATTATTCCTAAGGGGGAGCAGAACCACCCCAAAATGTGCTACTTTGGCAATTGGGTTATTTTGAATTGAACACAATCAGGGCCCAGCAGACTCAGGAAGAGATATTAACTGCCCCCTTAACTGCTTAAAAGAATTTGGATAGCGGGCTGTACCAGGAGAGAACTGTTACCAGAAATAACTTTTTAATATCAGAAAAACTTATCTGTGTGGCATGGCAAATTTTGTTTACCAAACATTTGCTCTTCTCATCTTCCTATGAATTGTCTTCCTCCCTTTGTAGCCCCAGAACCCTATCCTCTTCTCCTTATCTCAGTATGGTATATAAGACTCAATTACCTAACTTCCGGGGAGTTTCAAATTTTTTTAATGGGACTCGCATACATACAAAATTTCTCTCCTGTTAATCTGTCTGATGTCAATTAAATCATTAAACTGGCTAAAGAACCTAGAAGAAGGGAAAAGTTTCTAACTCCCACATTTCCTCCCAGGGCCAATGAAAAGCCTGGTTGCAGAGCAGCCTGGCTAGTGGATTGCTTTCAAGTGATTTGAGATGTCTCAAATTGTTTATATAGATGGGCCCAGCAAAAAACATTTACCCCTATACCCTATACATTCTCTCTCTCTCTCTCTCTCCCTCTCTCTCTCTCTCTCTCTTTTAGACAGCCCTGACTTCAAACAAATGACTTAACCTTTCCAAACATCCATTGCCTTGTTGGTTAAATGGGGAAAAAACACAATACAACATGTACTGAGAATTAAACGGTATAAAATGTGTAAAACACCCAGTAAAGTGCCTGATCCAATGTAAGGTCCCAGTAAACAACACTGTTACTATTATAGTATTGTGTACGTATTTCTCAATACACATAGTAGATGCCTAACAAATATTCATTCCCTCATGACACCATCAAACACAATCCTAACCTACCCTTACCCATACAATGATCTCAGCTCAGTCCTCATTTCCTCTTTGTTCTAACCCTGATTCTAGCTCTCCCTGATATCTCCTGTTTCTTTTCCCATCTTCAAATGGAGTTCCCTATGTGGCTCAGTGTAGTCTGCCATTCTAGGGTCACAGATTTGCAGCACATGTGCAGAGATGCTGCAAGCTAATTGGTTAACAAAACTTGTTTCATCCATTTGCAAGCATTTACATGCTTCCAGGTGAAGCATGTATTCTCAAGTTGGGAGCAGACCTTTAATCAGGCTTTGTCTTACACAGGTCTCATTCCCAGAAGTATGTTGCTTGTCACACCCCTGTAAGCATTTGAATTTGTGAGTTTTTACATTCATTTCCTTTAGCTTTTATCCTTATTTACTATTGACGAATAGAAAGACATAGTTTAACCTCCTGGCTAGTGACAGGAGGAGGTCCCTTTGCTTACACACGTGCCCCTCCCATGGCTTTCTTGGTATGTGGTCCTCTGCTGCCCCCTAAGGGCCTCTGCTCACTTTACCCACTGGCCTTGATTGAGACTATTTGAAACCATTAATAATCCTTATTCTGACTTTAGTGTATGGAGGGCAGTATATGGAGCATATCACAAAGTTCTATCATAACGTATGATTTTGAAGCATAAAATATACTTCCCACCTGAAAGTGTTCTTTTTGTGAGGTCCTTTTAATAGGACTAATCCCACTTTCTTGAAATACATCATTATTTGTCTTTACATAGTCCCTGCTAAATGGAAAACACAGACAGAGCCATATTATCTAGCCTGGAGTGAATAGGAAATAGATATGCAACTGAGAAAAAGCTCAGAGTTTCTTAGGAAATAATAATAGTTCATCATGGCTAAAGAGTTGAACATTGCAGGTAAGGATGGGATGAAGAAATAAAGTGGGAAAAGAGGAAACTGGAAATACAAGTTAGATCCAGATGATTAGGAGCCATATTTAAAAGTTTATACTCTATTCTAAAAACAATGGAGATCCACTGGTGGGTTTTAAGCAGCAAATATGGTGGTCAGGTTAAAATTTCTGAAAGATCACCTAAGAATGCTATTACAGCAATCCAGGCAAGAGAGGATGATTGTCTGGATGACTGTCTGGACTGAGTGAACAGAACTGAGGATTGAGAAAAGTGGATAAAGTCTGGAGATATTTAAAAGGTAAAATCAACAGCGACTATGAAGAGAAGAGATGAATCAAGGATGATCAAGTTTCTGTTTTGGATCATTGCATATGTGTGGTAGTAGAATTAACTAAGGTCAGTATCTCAATATAAAAATATGAACCATGAAAGGAAAAAAATGATAAACATTGTCAAAATTTAAAATTTCTGCTCTTTAAAAAAACACTTAAGAAATAAATCAAGCTACCTGGGAGAAAACAGTCACATAATACATGTATCTGAAAATGATTTGTGTCCAACATGTATAAAGAACTTTTACAATTCAATAAGACAATCCAATAAGAAAATGGCAAAGGCCTGAACCATAAAAGTGTGTGCGTGTATAATTACTATATAATTACTAATATGACATGAAAATATGCTTAATGTCATTAGTCATCAGAATGATGCAAATTAAAACCACAAAAACACTACACATCCATTTCAATGGCAATTAAAAAAAAACTGAGAATGCCAAGTTTTGCAAGGGTATAGAACTAGAAATCACACGTATTTCTAGAGGAAATGTAAAATGATACAGTCTCTTCAGAAAACAATTTAGCAGTTTAGAGTAAACCAAAATATGCACTTGCCATATAACCCAACAATTCTACTCCCAGGTATTCACCCAAGAGAAATTAAAACATGCTCACACAAAGACCTACAAACGAACATCCCAACAGCTTTATTCATAATGGGCAAACCAACTCAAATTTTAAAGTAGGTAAATTGTGGCATATTCATACAAGATATTATTCATCAATAAAAAGAAACGATCTATTGAGACACATAACTTAAATGCATATACAAAGCACTTCACCAAGTGAAAGGAGCTACAAACAAAAGTGTACATACTGTGTGATTCCGTTTAATATGAAACTCTAATATAGGAAACAAATCAGTGGTCACCTAAACCAAGGTGGCATGGATTGAGTGGGAAGGAACATAAGAGAACTTTTGAAGGCGATGGACATGCTCTGTATCTTGATTATGATGGTGTTTACACGAGGTTTTAAATTTGTCAAAGTCTACTAATGTACACTTAAAAAGGGTGCATTTTGTTGTTTAAGTCAATAAAGTGAACTTAAAACAAACAATAAATAGATAAATACTGGGTAAATTAAAAGGTCATAATTGACAATTCATGAGCTCCATATGATGAAGTTTCTTTGGCTTCCTTATCTCTCTGGAGTCCCTTTTAATTGAATTCTAATAGCAAAGCACAATGACATGTCTCAATAGTATTTTGAAGAACAAAAAAAATCAATTTTCAAATGTTTTTTTAACTAATGCGTGATACAAAGTATTGCTGTCCCTCTATCTAAAAACACTATTTAATTCAGCCTAAATCTTTCAGAATATTTTCACTCAGTGAACCTTTATGCAGATATCATCCTTTCTAATAAAGAGCCTCATTGAATCATCACAAAAGTGAAAACAATAACAAATGAATGTGGCAGAATGAAAAAGAAGCTGTACTAATGATCAGTGTTAATACAACCACTAAACAGCTGCTCAGCTCTTTCCAGAACCAGCCTTACCCTCAACTACATCTTCTTGAGCCTTTCTCTTCTGACTTTGGACCATCTGTCATTTGGCAGATAAGCCATATTCTGAGACATCTATATTCAACCGGCATTCTCAAACCCTGTGAGTATGCACTAATTCTAAACAAGACTATGATGATCTATTTTAACATTTTGTTTTCTTTAGTTTCATTTAAAACTCTGTCACACATGGGAAAAACTTAGATTTCAGTAGCAACATGCAGCATAATTGCCTCTGAGAAAGTTCCTTTACCTTCTGCAAGCTTTTTGTATCAATTCGATAAATTTTCAAACCTTGCAAAGAAAGAGAATACCATATAATTTCCTCTAGTCGATAATGAAGATTCATTGGGGATTGAGCTAATTTAGAAGCCTCACAGATTTTAAGCATCTGCAGGATTTTTCTCCTTAGCTACATTTCAATCTCAGTCCTGAATATAATATTTTAATTAGTTATGTCCATATTCAATTATCATTTTCCTGCTTTCCAAGTGTTATATATCACTCATGAGAAATGGAAATAAAATTCTCTTTCTTGATCTTTGAAATAGCCCAGAGTACTCAGGTAATTTCTAAGCCTATTTTCTCAGTCGTGTAGGGGAAGAAAACAAAATGGAACCAGCTTGCTGAGCTAAATAGGAAAAGTTCAGAACTGAGATGAAGAGATAAATTATCATTTTCAATACATCGAATCAACGACTTCATAGACGGCCTAGGAAATTCTAACTCTAAACCGTTTACTGAACTCCCACTGAACAGATAGATCATCTAAGGTCAGGACAGAAACATGGAGGCAGTGTCATAATCATATATGAACATTCCCAGGAGTCTTATTTTGTTTAGACCATGTATTGCAGGTCATTACTCTCTTGACAAGCTCTCCAGTTTGTGCTTAGAGCAGTCAAAATACTTGATTTAAAAAATAAAATGAAAAGAGCTCTTACATGCAATAAAACCAACTCAGTTTTAATTCAAAAACAAAAATAGACCCTAGTGCAACATACTGTTTACTCTTCTACTTAACTATGTTTTTTACATTCTGGTAGAGAAAGGCCAGTTTACTCTCTGCACAAATGCAAACATTTGAAATAACCACAGGGCAGTATGCAAGAGGTTCCCAAAAGAGGAAAATTACCTTCTTTCTTCTACTGTTTCCATCCCTTCCCTTTTTCAATTTAGAGTATTGACTGGTAACTTCTCCATATGCCTGAGAACTAGGGGGTATAACTATCTTAAAGGACAAGAGAGTGCTGTAAAAATGACTACGTAAGAGACAGGATTAGGGTGCTGGTGCTGCCATCACAGAGACCAGTGGCAGCTTCTGGCACACACAGCTAGTAAACACAACAGCGAGCCAAAGATCAAGACAGTTCACATGTTAGAATGCTTTGCTTACCAAGAAAGCACCTACTATATTTGAACGAACATTTACACTAAAAACAAACATGGTGGAACTGAAGGCAATGCATATTTTAGCTACACTTCCTCTAAAGAAAACACTATTCCCACTAAACATGTAAACAGATTCATGTTACTGCAAACACTTGGGAAAACTGTAATGGTAGGCACCGTGGCCCCTCGCCATCAGAAAAATATAAAGGCTAACAAAGCCTAACCCTGTCACCTCCTGCTACTCATTCTGGAGCTCTTCCCTTTCCAAAGATCAAGTAAGGAAAAGTGGAAATAAGGACAATATTTTTTTTGTTACTGATGGAAATAGACTTTTATGAATATGCAGTTTCACTCCAACCCCCAAAATCTGTATTTAGGATCCTCTTATTAAATAAAATCAGTCTCAGTTTCAGTTTTCAATGCTGGCACAAATAAACACATATACGCTCACATGTATATCGAAAATGTACAAGCAATTTTCAGGGAACCTCAGAATTCCAGAGCCACGTTCAATTCAATCCAAATCTATGTGCAAACATGTATTTGGCCTATCAAGGTGTGTTATAAAAAGCCTAAGTTATATTTACCTTTCAGCTTTTGACGCTGCCTCATCACCAATGTACAGAGTACTCCTGCCTTTCTTATTGTCTATAATAAATCGTAAATATTTAGAATGAAGCAGGAAGACCCTGACTCTAATGTTAACAAGTAAACAAACCAATTAAAAACAAAACATAACAAAACCTCAGCTGACTCTAATTCTACAATCCAGACTTGGCTTCTGGTGCCACTTAAATACGTAGGATCAATGCCCTTTGAAAAAAGTCACACTAAAATTGCTGCTATTAATTCTCTTTAGTAAAGCTATCCTCTTACTTTCTGTGACAATGAGTTTCAGAGAATAAAATTTGATAAAGAGCCCCAAATTAGAATCAAAAGATAAGTCACACAAAGTTACAAGATACATTTTTTTTCTCTAGTTGTGTGGATGTGTGTCTGTGGTTTTTACGTCTGTTTTTCTAAGCTATGACCAAAGGAACTATAACCTAATGTTTCTTCAAGAAATAGTTACAACTGATGACACCCTTTCCTTCACTCTGCAGAAAGAGGGGGAAAATTCTGAAGCCATCTCTGGTACTATAGTCACGGGATTTTGTTTTCTGCTTAAGGTTTCTGTTATTGTATAATGTTATTAAGTTGAAGGGAAGAGATTAAGAAGTGAAAGAAGATGAAAATCTCAATCCAGGACACTTTTTTTTTTTTTTTTTTTTTAAGTAGGCTCCATGCCCAGTGTGGAGCCCAATGTGGGGCTCAAACTCACGACCATGAAGTCAAGACCTAAGCTGAGATCAAGAGTCGGACACATACCCAACAAAGAGCCACCCAGACACTCCACAGGACACTTTTAAGAAATGTGTTTTAGGGGTGCCTGGGTGGCTCAG
>JAPYYM010001705.1:0-13152 GCA_028534135.1 Potos flavus
CTGGTCCCGCCAGCTGGAGACGGGCTGATGGTCAGGGGCGGGGCTGGGGGCAGGGAGGGATCGCGGCAGACTCCAGGGTCCTGGGCCGAGCCCCTGGGCAGAGCACAGGAGAAACTAGCCGCCCTGTGGATGTGTGAGGCTGGGCGTGCAGGTAGGGAGCCCGGTGGAGAAGTGAGGGACCCCAAGGGCAAGGGCAATTCGGCAGAGCTTTCCATCAGGCAGGAGGACGCAAAGGACCCCAGCCCCGGGCTGCCTTAGACCGCAGGAACCCCCAAAATGGACAGGGGGCAGGCAGACAGGGCTCAGGGATGGAGCCCAAGCTCTCTGTGCACTGAGGGGAGACTGAGGCTCAGAGAGAGGGCCTCAGACCCTCCCCACCCCCCTGTGTCCCCACAGCCAGGCGTCCAGCGTCTGGTCCCTCTTAGACATCCTCCTAGCAGCAGGGCGGAAACGCCGCGAGACGCCCGTCCGGAGGCCCGGAAAGACCCCCGGAGCATTTCATCTCCCGGTTCTTGTCCCCGGCCGCTGGCTTTGTTCACCGGGGGGCACTCCGTAGCCTGTCCCAGCTGCCCCAGGCATAGGCAGGCCTGGAGACGTCGTGCAGGTGGCCGATCCCGAGACCGGCCCCCCGGGCTGCCCGGTCCATCCGGGGAGGAGGGGCCCCTGCCTGAGGTCCCCGAGTGGGGACAGCAGAGGGGACGGAGCCCCAGGCCCCCTCTAACCCGGCTTGGCCCTCGAGGCGAGCGGCGTCTCCCGGTACTTATAATGAATTTTCCACATCATTTGATGTCTTGTGAAACATAATACCACGCAGAGTCATTTTTCAAAAGCAATTAGGCTGAAGTTTCCTGCGAAGGACCTGCCACCCATTTGCCCGCAAGCAGTCCTCCCTCCTCCCCCGGTAGCGCGGAGAGGGGTTCATGCAGACACGGCGCAGGGCGAGCCGGGCGGTGCCCTCCGATGGACCGAGAGCGCCCGGGCCCAGGAGCCTGGCTCCGATCGATGAGCTAGATTTAACCAGGGATGACAAATCACCACCCTCAGGAATGTTCTAGAATCATTCTGCCCCTCCCATGGAGCTCCCTGCCGGAGAGGAGGCCTCCTCCCTGCTCCCAGCCTCAGGACGATGGGAGTCCAGGCACCCCCCGCCCCTCCCCCTGGGCACTCCAGGCCGATCTCATCTCAAGACCCTAAGTCGGCGCACTCTCGTTCCAAGTCAGGCTCCGCTCACAGGTTCCGGGGCTGGAACAGGAACGTACTTTAGGGGAGGCCACCATCCAACCCATGGCACCACCCACAGCGCGCCTACCACGCAATGGCAGGAAGTGCCCCAGCAACAGATAACAGCCTGGCTCTTCTTGAATGCTCCTGGAGACGGGAGTTTCACTATCTCACTTTCGAGGAGCTGTGCCCCCTCCCTGTCAATCGCCCGGGCTCCGTGGGCACCACAGCACCTCGATGGCCCTCCCCCTCTGTGGCCTGCCTCTCTCCCCAGCACGTGGGCCCTTCTCGGGGTTCGCCCCCAGCTCCCGGTGCCCTGCTGACCCTCTTCATTGCCAGTGGAGTTGGAGGCATTCTCCTGCGGTCTGAGAGTGTCCTCAGCCCTGACGTTTCCCCACAGCGTGCACCGGCCCCACGAGGCCCACGGGGCTTTCTCCTCCGCCAAGCAGGCGTCTCTGTGCTCAGGGGCCACTGCCGACATCGTCTGGCGGGGGGCCCAGCTGAGGTGGGCTAAGAGGCCTTGAGTGCCAGCCCTGTGTGGAGAGAGGGCCTCTCCGCACACACGCCAGCAAACAAGGACGATGGGTCCCATTCTACAGGCAGGGAAGCCGAGGCCCGAAGCCACGGTTACACAGCGCCCCCTGCTGGGAACGGGACTCAGACCCCAGTCGGCCTGTGTCCGCGCCTCCGCGGCCAGCAGCTGGACGAACAGGCTTGACCTCTACTTAACTCACAGCTAGAGTAGCCCGGCTTCCCAACGGCCAGAGTGCCGTCCCCCTGGGGCCCCAGGCCGAGCACCCCCAGGCCACCCACTGGCCACTGGGATGGACTGTCACGGACACCCTGGCCTCTGGCTCCCAGGGGACGCCGCCGCCCCCAAAGCTCCGGGCCACAGGCAGGACAGGAGAGCCCAGCATCTGCTTGCCGTTCTGAGCCTTTCTCACCACCTGGAATGGGGGGACCAGCTCACAGGCTGGGGGCCTCAGGGCAGCCGGGGCCCCAGCCGGGCCCCAAAGCCTCCTAACAGTTTGGCTCCCTGTGGGATGGGACCAGAGCCCCCCACGTGGGGCCGGAGGCTCAGCGCCCACGTCCGCCATGGCGGGGCTCATGCGGGCGGCCCTGGAGGGGCTGATCCGAGCTCTGATCCAAGCCGAGTGGACAGTCTAGGGGTGGGGGTTCTCGCCGGCTGACAGCTCAGCCCGGGACATGGTGCTCTGAGGGGTCTGGCGGTCAAGGAGCCGCGGGCCACCGGGCCCCTGTGCCTTCCCCTCTGCACGTGCAGTGGCCCTGGCTGGCCTGTGGTGACCTGCACAGCTCTGTCCCCGGCATGGCCTGGAGGGGACGGTGAAAGAGACGGAAGGGGAGCTCCATGGTCCCACTTCAGCCACAACCATGTCCAGCGTGGTCACCGGAGGGCGTGGCCGGGATGCCAACCTTGTGCCTTTGCGTCCCTTGGCAGACGTGGGATCCGAGCATGCCACCTGGAGTGCCCCAGGCTGCCCGTGGCTGACCAAGGCCACAGTGGCTCACAGGTCTCCAGTCTCCAAAAGACAGTTATGGGGCAGGAGGAGCAGATGTCTCCTGAGACCGGGACCCGCTCGGCACAAATAGAGACCAGCCGGAGTATCAGAGCTGCCCGGCAGTGAGTGAGCTCCCCGTACCTGGAAGTCTCCAAGCAGCGGCGAGGCCAAGTCTTGGAAGGGCCATAGGCAAACCTCCACTGGAAAGGCACTTGTGTTATTCGGCCTTAACACGGACAAACGTTCCGACACCCGCAGCCACGGGGCGGCCCGTGACGACACGGTGCTCAGAGCACCAAGCGGTCCCAGCCAACGATACGGCTCTGCTCCTCTTGCATGGGGCCCCTGGAGGACTCCGACCCACAGAAACAGAGGTCGCGGGGGCTCGGGGCGGGCGGTGCGGCGTCCGTGACCTTCACGACACTGAACGTGCTCCCGTGACACTGAGCTGTACGGTTCGAACAGTTACGATGAGAAATTTCATGCCATGTGGTTTTTTTTACTACAAATACACATTTTTTAGAAACCGCGTCCATGGTCACCCCGCCATGCAGCCCGGCCGCTGGTTGCTGAGGGGACCACAGTGAGCAGGACAGAGGCGCGGCTGCTCTTGGGACTGGGGCCTGCTGGGGGCGGGGGTGGGGGACAGGGCAGAGGCCGAGAGGAAGGCACAGGGCACGGAGGTGCGGAGAAAACGGGGAAGGGCCGGCCTCTGGGAAGAAGCGAGCCCCATCTGAGATGGAGAGGAGTGGGCACCAGCAGCGGGGACAAAGCTGGAGGGGGGGCTGTCGGCAGGCGGGGGCGGGGAGAACTTCACCAGCCAGCGGGCAAGGGGGCAGGGCCGCACCCCGAGGGGCCCGACCTGGCGGGAGGGAGCCCCGCGCTCCACGCTGAGACCCACCGTTTGCCCCTCCCAGCATCGTCCACGGCGGCCTGCGGCCACCACCCAAAGCCCAGGAGCCCGGGCGGAGAGTGCCACTTGTTCCCGAGTGTGCTGAGAGCGTTTTCTAGAAAGATCCTCCTTGTGTTCAGAGACAAGGAGTCAGGGTGTGCTGTGATCGTCAGAATCGTGTCTCTTCGGGAAAGTAAAGCCCCTCCGGTCAGGGCCCAAGTCAGCTTCCCGCTGCCGGGGATGACCCTGTCCCCACTAAGGCGCAGCCCAGCGGGTGGAGGGTGGACCGCGTGGGGGTCATGGCCCGTCCCCCCATGTTCACTCCGCACACTTTGTCTGAATTTGTTTGAATTTAGCCCTGTGCCTCACACACATTTTCAAGCCCCTAAGTTCCAACAAGTGTAAAATTCACAAGCGAGTTGGAAGTCTAGTAAAAAGAGGCCCCAAATTACTACAGAAACGAAAGGACACGGTCCCTAAATAGAACGGTGAGAATGACAGCAGCTGTGCCTCGGTGGGGTGAGTCATTCGCTGGCATCGGTCCCCAGACCAGCGAGAGTCACGCCTCTCAGAGGGGCCACGCCAACGCCACAGCCCTGACACCCGGCACCTCGGTCACGGGCCACAGGGCCAGGGCTGGGAGGGGATGGGGAGGAGGTGTTCACCCTGAGCCATCCATGGGCCAGGCAGACGGCCGCGCACACCCCGGACTCGAGGCTGCGGGAGGGCAGGTGCAGGAGGGCAGGTGCGGGAGGGCAGGTGCAAGAGGGCAGATGTGAGAGGGCAGGTGTGAGAGGGCAGGTGTGAGAGGGCAGGTGTGAGAGGGCAGATGAGGGAGGGCAGATATGAGAGGGCAGATGTGAGAGGGCAGATGAGGGAGGGCAGATGTGAGAGGGCAGGTGCGGGAGGGCAGGTGCAGGGGGCGGGACCTCGGGAAGGCAGGTGCAGGGGGCGGGGCCGCAGGAAGGCAGGTGCAAGGGGCGGGGCTGCAGGAACAGGCCCGTGCACACCACCCTCCCTCTTCCACTCTGTTCATTCATTCGTGCATTCGCTCATTCACCATGCACACTGGGCGCCGCTCTGGCTCGGTCCCCACAGGCGCGGCCTCATCAGAGAGGGCAGTCTTGAGTTCTGGGAGCCCGTTCTGGCTCCTTCTTGGGAGAAATGCTCTGGGCTCACACCCCAAGGACCTAACTAACCTCCTGGTCTGTGGAGGCACCTCGGAAGCGTCTGGATGATTCTGGACCTGATGAACCACTGTTTCCCCTCTGTGAGGGCTTCGGGAAATGCTGCTGTCCAGGACCCCATCACCACCGAGGGGAAGGCGCTGACATGGGGGAGCCCTGAGCCCCCCACCCCTCAGGGAGACCCAGAACAGCCTCTGCTCCCCCTGAGGGTGAGAGAGGGCGACAGCGGACAAACTCTGCAGGAGGACAAGGGGATCTGCCCAGGCCCCACCCCCTACACCCATCCCGCGCACCCCTGGACACACCCAGCTCCTGGGGGGGCCGACACTGGGCAAGGGTCCAGGGGCCGCCGTAACCGAGTCCCACACACCGGTGGGGCGGGGGGCTTCAAACACTGACTCTCTCACGGTCTGGAGTCAGAAAGTGGGAAATCGGGGTGTGGCAGGCCCTGCGCCCCACAGGCCCCCGGGGGAGGGTCCCTGCTGCCACCCCCAGCTCCCGGGCCCTGGCCACGCCATTCCATCCGTGCCCCTGCCGTCGCGCGGCCTCTTCCGTGAGCCTTCTCTGAGTGTGTGTGCCTCTTGTTCTCTCCTGCGAGGACACTCGTCGTTGGATTTAAGGCGCACCTCAATAACCCAGCATTTCCGTCCCACGTGCCTCAGTGAACCACATCGGCAGAGACTCTGCCAAATAAGGCCACATTCCCAGCTCGCAGGGTTAGGTCTTTGGGGGCCCCCTAAGCCTTCTCAGGCAGCCCACCTCCCCCTCACACCAGCCGCCTGGATGTCCTCCCAGGGAGGCCAGCAGCGTCTCTCCCGAAGGGCATCCCCATCCCACCTGCCCAAGGTCCCTCCACTCCCACCCGGGCTCAGGGACCGGATTTGTCCGCAGTGGCCTCCCATTCTGGTGAGGCCCTGACCTCCGCCTCCATGGGACATGGCCTCGCCGTCCTTCCTCTGCCCACACTTGCCGTGGCACTTGTCCCACAAGCAGGTGACCGCGGTAGGGGGTGGGGGCCCTAGGTCTGACCCACGGTGGGCCAAGGGTTAAACCAGCTCTGAGCGCTCGGTCAGCACCGCTGCAAGGACCGACCTGTGCTGGTCCCAGGGCACAAGGGGCTGAAGGAGGTCCCAGAATTGTCCGGGAGGTCCCCGCCGCACCGACCACACCTGCTGGGAAGAGACGCGTCACGGAAGAGCGGGGCTGACCTCGCCCAGGACGCCAGCCCTAAGCCGAGCCTCCAGGACCAGGAGCTTCCGGGTGCGGAGACCTGCGTGCCTTCGCCGGGAGCCCCGCGTCCTTTGAAATCACGGAGACTCGCCGTAGGACTGAGATGGTGCCCCAGGCTGGGGAGCGTCCCGCTGCCGGCCGTGCACCTGTGATGCCAACGGGACCGCGGGGGTCGGCAGTGTCGTTCAAGCCCTCCCTGCACTTGCTGGTTCTCTGTCTACTTGGGTCAGCTTTCTAGAAATAGGCTCTGAGATCTAAACCCCCCACCTGCCTGGACCCCTCTGTCTGGACCGCCACCTGCCTAGGTAGCTATTCTTGGTCTTTTAAATGTTTTTTGCGGTTTATTTTTTTTTTTAAGAATTTATTTATTTGACAGAGAGAGAGAGAAAGAGAGAACAGCAGGGGGAGCAGCAGGCAGAGGGAGAGGGAGAAGCAGGCTCCCGGCTGAGCAGGCAGCCCGATGCAGGACTCGACCCCAGGACCCTGGAATCATGACCTGAGCCAAAGGCAGACACTTCGCCGACTGAGCCCCCCAGGCGCCCCACTGTTACTGGTCTTTAAGGCCCCTCTCGGGCGGCCTGCCGGGCATGGGAATTGTTCAGTACGAATTTCGGGGACGGCACCCCGGATCCCAGGACCCTGAGAGCCCAGGAGCAGGAAGGTAAGTTCGTGCTCGGTTTATCTCTCCCTGAGCACCCACCGCATCCCAGCCAAGAAGCCGCGGGGACCAGACAGACCCAGTCTTCCGGAGGTCCTAGTCCCGAGGGAGGTTTTAGTCCGGTGGGGGGTTCTAGCACCGTGAGGGGGTCCTAGTCCTGCAGGAGAGTCCTATCCTGAGGGGGGATCCCAGTCCCGAGGAGGGGGCCCGATGCCTGCAGGGTGGTCCCAGGCCTGCGGTGGGGCCCTATTCCTACAGCGGGGAGGCGGGGAGGGGGCCTCAAGAAGCAGACACTGAGGTCACTCGGGGGTGCAGGTAGGGTGAAGGGCGACATCCGTGATACACAAAGGGGGCTGAAGGCGGGCTGGGCAGGGAGACTTCGGACCACCTGCGGGTCGGACGGGGCCTCTCCCGTGGCAGGAGCCCTGGGTGGGGCAGACACGTCTGGGCCCCAGCACCCCGAAGGTCCGGCCGCGGGGGCCTCCCCGGAACGGTGCAGCTGGGGACCGTCCACCCCGCCCCCTCCTGGCTGCTCCCCTGCCGGTCCTCTGCACACACTCACACGTGCACACAAATGCACCGTCATGAGTGTTCACACGTATGCATGCATGTGTGCACATACACGCATACGTGTGTGCCAGTGCACGTGCACGAACATGCACACGTGTGCACACGTGGATGCCTACAAGTGTAAGCGTGCCCAGCCACACGCGTTGCGCATGCATACAAGGCACCGGCACAAGAAGTCACATGTGGGCAGGCACACCCATGTGTACACGGGTGCCTGTGTTCACGTGTGTGAACGTGCACACACATGCATGCACATGCACATGCACACATGCGCACACAGCTGTGCATGTCCCCAGTCACGGTGAGCTTTGAATGGAAGGTGGGCCAATACATTCCTTCTCTCAACTTCGATCTTGGGGCGCAGGAAAGAAAAGCGACCACTCCCTGTGGGCAGAGGCGCAAGTGTGAACTTGGGAGCATAGGAAGCATCTTATCCTGCAAGTGGCTCAACGCGGATCACCACGTGCCACAGTCCCAGACCGTGGACAGTCATGGACCCCACCTCCTCCTGGAGCCCCGGCTTTTCCCCTTGGAGCAGTGGTTCTCAACCAGGGGCGATGTGACCCCAGGACATTTGGCCATGTCTGCAGGTGTTTGGCGGTCACAGCTGGCAGAGAGGTGCTCCAGGCATCGGCACCAGGTGGAGGCCAGTGATGCTGCCAAGCCCCCTACAGGGCACAGGCCCGCCCCCAAAGAGGAACTAGCCAGGCCCCAGTGTCCTTCAGAGGAAGCTGGTTATGGCAAGAGAGAAGGGAGCCAACAGGGACACAGGGAGGGCGCAGCTCAATTCCCGGGGCCCCACACCTCCGGCCCCTCCCTGTAGTTGGAAGCGTCACTCCTTCAGCCCAGGAGCCGGTGAATTCCAGCCCCGTCTGAGCGGGGGCGGCGAGCACACTCTCCTGTTTATGATAAACCAATAATACGAAGATAGGCTGGGGCAGGGCAAACGAGCCAGAAGCCAGACCTGGAGAAACGGAGAGGTCGGCCTCCCTGTGGGGCAGTAAGTGACGAGGCCTATGACACCCTGGGGACGCACCCGGCCCGGAGAGGTAGTCAGCGCCTGCCCACGCCCAGGCCTCCCACGTTAGCCAGGAGCCCCCTGGAATCAGACTCCTCCCCACGATGGGTTTCCAGCTTTGGAAAGGATGTAGGGGCGAGGATGGAGGCCACGCAGGGCAGGCCTGGGTGGTGGGCGTGAGGGGAAGGGGACTCAGGGGACTGAGGGGCCCAGAGGCTGGCCTGAGCCCTGCCCCTCCCCCAGCTCATCTCCAGCCGCCGAGGCCGGGCTCTGGCTGGGGGCTTCCTGCTGTTCATGGCGCAGGCTTTCCTGCAGGAGAGGAGCGGCCTTCTCCCTCAGGGGCCCCACGACCCTGCTGTCCCCCGGGCTCTTGTGTGTCCTGTGTCTCAGGACTCCTCAGGCGGGCGTGTCAAACCTCTGTCACCATGGATGTCGTGGGGACAGGCCGACAGGGCGTGGCGCCCCCACACACCTCACTTCCTGCAGCCCGTGCCCCGGAGGAGCCCCTCGGAAGGCTCGGGGAAAGCAGGGAGCAGGGCCGGGACCTATGGAGCCCCACCACGGCCTGTCTGGCCTGTCTGCACGCAGAGTCACTGTCCCTCGGTGGAACAGTGACACAGGGGACAGCACACGGGAAGACCAGCGGTGACACTTCCGGGAGACACCCCTGAACCGGGCCTGAGCCCCGGGCTCCTGGAAACAGTAAGAAACCCCCACCCTGACATTCTAGAACACGGTTCCCGGCCTTCCCGAGGAGCCCTCCTCCCCGAGTTCTGCTCTGTCTTCTCACCTCGTAGTTCTCTCGCTTTTCACAAAATCTACCATGTCGTGGAGGTCCTGGATCCTTGCACGGCGGCGGGCACAGGACAGTACACAGCAGGTGCTCAATAAGTGCAGGCAGAGGAATGGGCAGCCCACTCCAACCCCGGGGACCCTCCCGTCAGGGCAGCTGAGGCCAGTGCCCAAACCAGAGCGTCCCTGACAGGGGGTTCCCATCCCAGCTTTTGGGAGTCCCTGTCTGGCTTGGGAGGAGAGACAGGAGCGCACGGCGGCAAGGACAGAGCCCAGCCCAAATGCCACACGAGCAGCAGCGTGAGCAGCCTGGGCCCGGAGCTTTTCCTAATGTCCTCTGCCCCTCTGCTCCCATAGGCTGGGTTGGGTACCCCTGGCCCACGGGGCAACCGAGGAAGGCTTCCTGGAGGAGGCAGCATCTTTGAAGACTAATTAGGCCCCGTGAGGACTAGGCAGGCTGCTGGCAGAGAAGGCCCTGAGCAAAGGCCTACAGCCGCTGTCCACATGTAGCTACTTTATGGGCTGCGTGTTCGTGTCCCCCGAATCCGTCTGTCGAAGTCCTACCCCGCCTACCCCTCTGGGGCCCTGATCTGACAACATTCGTGTCTTTATAAAAGGACATGGAGGATGGCAGGTAAGGAGGGGCAAGCAGCAGAGCCCAGGGGTCATGTAAGGCAGCGAGGTCACTCTGTGTGGCCCCTGTCGCTCTCTCTGCGCTTGAGCAAACACACGGAGGGTCCACCACCAAGGTGACCCTGACGCGGTGACGACGACACGTCAGCCGGGTTCGTCCGTGGGGACGAATGTCCCACTCTGGGGGGGATGTGGTCGCCGGGGAGACTCCGGGGCCTGGCGGACGGGGCGCACCTGGGAGATCTCTGCACCTTCCACTCGAATTTTCCGGGAGCCTAAAACTGCTCCAGAGAGTAAAGTCTTTGCAAAAGAAGCAGCGGCAGAGCAGGCCCGCGCTCCCTGCCCGTGTACACAAAGGAGCCCTGAGCGCGGGGACGAGGTGGCCATCTGTGCCCCCGCGCCCCCCGGCCACCCCGCCGGCACCGGAGCCTGGACTGCCGGCCCCCAGGCCGCACGAGCGCACCGCTTACGGACCCAGCGCAGACCGGCGAGACCGGTCACCCCCGATTCCTTTTGCTGCCGCTGCCCCTTTCACCAGCCAGGTGTCACCCCTGCCCGGCTCCCACGCGGCCCCCGGGGACCCTGTCTGTCCTCGGCAGCCAGGGGACAGCGATCTTCGGATCCATGGAGCCTGAGGAACATCAGGGCCGCATCGGAGTCAGCAGGACACGCGGAGGGGAAGCGCGTGAGAGGCCCCCAGGCCACCCTCAGGGGGACCCCGGGCCGACAGGTTTGGGGTGGGAGTACGTCAGCTGGACTCATCATCGCTGTGCCCTCAACTCTATGAGGGACAGAGCAGGTAGAGGGAGGGAAGAGCGTGCGGACTGGGCGCCCAGACCGAGGCTAGTGCTCCCTGCACGGGCGGCCCCCCCGAAGGCATCCTGAGCCCCCCTCCCCGGCCTTACTCCACAGGAAGCCACATCGGCCCCTGTTGCGGGGCGGGAGCCCGGGTGTGCTCTGCTCGCCCTCGCGGACAAGTCACGTGCCCGGGCACTGCGGGTCCCACGATGGGAGGGAGGGGCCCGGGGAAGGGCGCCTGGTCCCATCCGGGCACAGCGGCCAGAGGCGGTCCTACCTAAAGGCAGGAGGACCGAGGGAAAGGGGTCGGAGCCCGGGGCGATGCACAGGCTTCCTTCAGAAGAGCCCAGATCGCACGGGGCCTTGAAGGGCCTCGCTGTCAGTGTCCTTGTGACGCCTCCCCTGGGGGGGTTACGTGGAGCAGCGGGGAGAACAGGAACAGAAGTCCCGCCTGTCCACACGTTCACCTGTCCACGTCCGCCTGTCCACAAGTCCGCCTGTCTACATGTTTGCCTGTCCGCACGTCCGCCTGTCCCACGGCCCCCTGCTCCCCCTCTAGCCGTCCTGCGGCCACGGCCCTGTGCCCGTCTCTTCTGGCCAGCGGGGTCCCCGGCTGCAGGACGACGTGAGCCCACACAGACCCCTGGGACGTGACGTCTCTCGCTCCAACTGCTCGTCCCCTCAGGGGCCATGACGGCGGGGAAAGGGCGCGGGGGCCAGGGGCGGGGGTGGCCTGAGTCAGAGCTGGGGGCAGGGGAGCCCCAGCAGGCCGAGGGGGTGCCCGGGTGGGAAGCAGAAGCAGAGAGCGGCTCCTCGGGGAGTCCCGGTGGGCCTCCAGGCAGACCGCCATCC
Source organism: Potos flavus (assembly GCA_028534135.1). Taxonomy (NCBI): domain Eukaryota; kingdom Metazoa; phylum Chordata; class Mammalia; order Carnivora; family Procyonidae; genus Potos; species Potos flavus. Next base: position 11,372 of record JAPYYM010001705.1, read on the forward strand.
CCAGGACCCTGAGCTAAGCGGGGTGCCCTCTGCCCAGATCTGCACTTCCGGGAAACACACCCGCGGAGTCACCCCTGACTTTGCCCTCAGTGCCGGTTCCCCCAAGCAAACCGAGCCCCAGAAAGGGCTTCCAGAGTCCTCGGGGACCTCCCCCCACCCTGAACGCCCAGCCACGTTGCCTCTGGGTCCATCCCTTGGACCTTCCTGGAGGGTCGGACCGGGACGTGCGTCCCAGAGGAGAAATCAGCCACTGGCGGGCAAGGACCTGTGTGGGGCACATGGCAGCCACCCGCTCCGTCATTCCGAGGGGTTGAGCCGCCGCTCGCTGGGCCAGAAGATGAAACCGGAGCACCCGTGTAGGAGGACGCTGTCTGCACTGGGGGTGAGTGAAGGTCAGAAAGAATAGAGGCCCCGAGCTCCTAGAAAAGCAGCAGCAGCAGCAGCAGAAGGGCAAAGGATCAAGGGCTTCGAGAAGATCCTTCCTCTGAAATAGATTTGCTCCATGAGACAGAACAGGGGATTTTCCAAGGGTCGCCATGTGGTCAGTGAGCTACAGGGGATAAAGCTATAAATCCCAGATGGGCTTATAGGGATTTATAGGGGGGAGAACGGACAAGTGCAGTCCGTCTGCACAGCGGACTATGACTCAGCCTCAAAAAGGAAGGAAATCCTGCCACCACCTGCCACCACCTGCCACCGCAGGGATGAGCCGGGACCACGTTATACTCAGGGAAATAAGCCCGAAACGAAGCGACAAATACAGTCCCATTCCACTTCTGCAGGGTCCCCAGGGGAGTCTGAGCACAGAGACAGAAGCAGGATGGTGGGAGCCGGGGGCTGGGGAGGGCAGGATGGGGACTTGGCGTTGAGTGGGCACAGTTTCAGGTTGGGAGGATGGAAAGAGCCCTGGAGAGGACGGGCGGGGATGGGGTTTAAAACCACTGAAGTGTGCGTATGCTTAAAATGGTTAAGATGGCAATTTTTATGTTATGTGTACTTTCCCTCAATAAAAACAAGTGGAGGGGGGCAGGAATCCAGCTTAGAGACACCAGGGTGCTGTGATCGACATAAAGAAGGTTCTAGAAGGCTATGTCTACTAAGTGACCACACAAGCCACACAGCGGTGAAGCACTCACACGTATGGACTCAGCCCTCGCCAGCTGAGTGCCGTCCTGCTCGGATGTGGCAGGTGAGGCACAGGCACAGAGACGAGTGCCTAGGACAGGCGCTGGCCCAGGTGCATACAGGTGCATAGGCCAGGTGCATGGGACAGGTGCATAAGACAGGTGCATAGGCCAGGTGCATGGGACAGGTGCATAAGACAGGTGCATAGGCCAGGTGCATGGGACAGGTGCATAAGACAGGTGCATAGGACAGGTGCATGGGACAGGTGCATAGGGCAGGGGCATAGGCCAGGTGCATGGGACAGGTGCATAAGACAGATGCATAGGCCAGGTGCATGGGACAGGTGCATAAGACAGGTGCATAGGACAGGTGCATAGGACAGGTGCATGGGACAGGTGCATAAGACAGGTGCATAGGCCAGGTGCATAGGGCAGGTGCATAAGACAGGTGCATGGGCCAGGTGCATGGGACAGGTGCATGGGCCAGGTGCATAGGACAGGTGCATAGGGCAGGTGCATGGGCCAGGTACATGGGACAGGTGCATAGGACAGGTGCATAGGACAGGTGCATACAGGTGCATAGGACGGGTGCATAGGATGGGTGCATAGGACAGGTGCATGGGCCAGGTGCATGGGACAGGTGCATAGGACAGGTGC
>JAPYYM010001706.1:0-13152 GCA_028534135.1 Potos flavus
GAGGGGTGATGGGGGAGGAGCATGGGGGAGGGGCAGAGAGGGGGAAGGTGTGGGCAGTGGGGAAGGGTGGAGAGAGGGGAGGGGCTGAGGGGGGAGGGGCAGGTGGTGGGGAGGGGTCGGGGAGAGGGAGGAGTAAAGGGGAGGGATTGCAGAAGGGAAGGGACAGCATGAGAGAGAAAGGAGCAGAGAGGGAGGGGCTGGAAAAGAGGGAGGGGCAGGGGCAGGGGGAGGGTTGGGAAGGTGGAGGGGGCAGGCAGAGGGGAGGGGCAGCTGGTGGGGGAGGGGTCAGGGGGTAGGGGAAGGGGCAGGGAGTGGGGGGGTAGGGGCGAGATGAGGGGGCAGGGCAGAGGGGGAGGGGCAGGATGAGAGGGGAGGGGCCGAGGAGAGGGGGAGGGGCCGCAGGGAGGAAGGGGGGAAGGAGTCCGCAGGGCCTTCTTCCAGGCGGGCCAGGGAAGGGGTTGAGGTCTTCCCGCCCTGGAACAGGGGGCGGGGGCGGCTGTGAGCAGGCTGGGGTGCGCGATCTGAGACTTGGGGGCACAGGAGGATTTGGGACACCCGGGCAGAGGCTGCGCAGCACGGACACCCTTTGAAGGCCAAGCACGTGGAGCTGCGGGTGTGTGGGAGGCGGGCAAGAGGGGGCCCTCCCCTGCGCCCCGCGGCTCAGCGGGACCGCAGACAACACGCTGCCACCGCACGGCCTCTGTGTTTTTCTCTTTGGTCGAGAACAGTGTCACAAGTGGTTTGGGGGGAAGTACGCTTAAAAGGTGCCATGTTCCAGATAAAGCCCTTTGAACAATAAGGGAGGAGGTCCCCCCACGTGGGAAGCAGCGGCAGCCCCCTTGTGCTGGATGGCCCCTGGGACGGAGGCGTCACGGCGCACGGGGGAGGCTTCCTGGGAGAGAAGGTGGGTGAGCCAGGCCGTGAAGGGCGAGAACGCGCATCTGGCGGAGGGAGGAGGGGACAGAAGCTCTGGGCAGAGAACAGGCAGGAGCGTCTCCCGCTGACCTTCAGCCCAAGTCAGGAGAGGCCTCAAGAGCTCACCGCCGGGAGCAGGGAAGGTGGGCCCGGAGCAGCGCTGCCATCGTCGGGGCCGAGGGGGAGTGCGGCTCGCTCCGCACGCACAACGGCAATCCCTTCTGACCCAGTGGATCCCATCCAGGACGTTTTCGCAGGTTTCCTCCCGCATCCGCACAGGGACACGTGAGTGAGCAAGGCTAGCAGGGCGGCGTTGTGTCTGACAGCAGGAGAGGGACACCAGGCGACTGCCAGTCAGGAAGGGCCCTGCGAGAGGCTGGGAGGTCACGTGAGGTCAGCGTGATCGAGGGGAACAGGGACAGTGGGCGTGTCGGCCAGCCGGCTGCTGCATGTGCGCCAAGCTGGCAGACACGCGGGGAGGAGCTCGGTGTCCGTCTGCGCAGCTTTAAGCCGGGCACACGCATCGCCTACTCAAGACAACCTATTTAAGCTTCAAAATCCAGCCTCGAGCCTGACAGCACCGAGTGGGCAGAGACCGCTGAGCGCCGCTGCCCAATGCCCCTCCACGAGGGCCAGCCTGTCACCTGGAAGCCCCCGGCCAGCGTCACCTTCCCCCCCAGCCCACACGCAGGCAGGAAGACCCACCCCGCGGCTGACCCTTCCTTGTCCTGGAGCCAGGAGGCTGGGCCTGACTGCCCTGACCTGCACGGGTGTCACGGGCAGCACGCAGCAGCCAGCAGGGAAAGCGGAGGGGTGCCGGACAGGCCAGGGCCACACACAGTCCTGCAGAGAAGGCAGCAGTGACCTCGGCAAGAGAGCGACACAGGGAATGGGAACCGCCACAGCCGGACGAGAGACGCGGCCTTGGAGTGATGGTCCTCAAGTCCCTGGAGCTGCAGGGACAGACCTATCCCTGGAGCAGGAAGGGGAGGGCGTGGTGTGACACAGGGGGTGCTGGGGCCTCAGCGGGAGGCCGTACAGGCAGCACATGGGCAGTTCCTGCCTTTTCTGCTCCTGCCCAAGGACGGCTCCAGGGACAGTCCCGCGGGCGTGAGGACAGTGCTGGGCAGAACTCCAAGACGGCCGTGGGGGTCTCTCTGTGCCCTCGCCCCTCCAGGTATGTCAGCGCTAGGAGAGTCACACATCCAAATGGCATTTGGCAGAATGCCTCTCGCGTCCTCCCTGCCCCGCATCCCCACACCCACACTCTGCCCCGTGTCCCCACACAGCCCCTCGTCCACTGCACTTTTGCACAACTTCCAGGAGGAGGTTGGACGGCTCACGTTGTACTTCTGATGGACCCGTGATGCACAGGGACAAGGACACACATCAGAACTCCCTCCCTCCCTCTCTCCCTGCCGCTCCCTCTCAGAGCCCAGCTGGCGGGGCCAGGTGGTGGAGCACTGCACGCCCAGCTGACAACGAGCCTTCACAGGCACGGACCCTGCAGCCCTGGTCGAGCTTTCAGATGAGGCCATCCGGCCGGCGTCTTCATGGCAACCCTGAGACGCCCTGAGCCACAGCCACCCAGCTGAGCCGCTCTAGGGTCTCCGGTCCTCAGAGAGGGGAGGACACCGTGGCTGTCTTAGACCACTGAGTGTGGGGTAGCGCGTTACAGGGCGGCAGACGACCAGCACAGACACTGTAACCCACGGCCCCTTCCGACGGCGCACGAGCCCTTGTCCTTGTCAGCCGTCCGCCACCGTGACCTGCCCGTTCGGTCCTACCAGGCACTGACCTGCTTCAGATCACATTAACAGCGGACAATGTCAGTTCTAGTTCCAACGAGGCATGTCGCCCATTGTCACAATGCTCTGTGCCCAAGGCCGCTATTATCAATGTGACTGTAATTTCACTCAGTCAAAGACACGCCAACTATAGGAAAATCCAAACCCCCATCTCAGCACGAGATGCATTTCTCAGAGAAAAGTGCCTGTTGTGTCCCAGTGCCCGCAGCCCCGTCCCCACGCAGGTGGTCCTCCCTGAACCAGGGGCGTCGCGTGGGAGCTCACTACCAAGGTAAAGTCTCAGGCTCTGCCCAGACTCTGGGACGTCCTCTGATGCTGGGGAAGAGCTGGGAACAGCTGTGGGTTCAGGGAACCTCTCAGCAGGCCTGGGGGCTGGGAAGGAGACTGTGGGTGAGGAGGGTCTCAGGAGCCAGGGGAAATAACTTCAATAGAGTCCTAGTCCCGCAGACCCGCGGGCACACAGAGCCGTGGACAGGACAACGCTGCGCTCCAGAAGAGGTCAGGGACCCGACGCCACAAAAGAAGGTCGAGAACCACTTCCCCAACGCCCAGCCCCTGCCTGGAAGCCACACTGAGCTCACATTTCCTCGGAGGCAGTCAGCGGCTCGTAACCCCGTGCTCGGTGCAAGGACGCACTGGAAGCCATGCCGGTGAGAAAAGCCAGACCCCAAGAGCAGAGAGCGCGGGACTCGGTTTCCGTGAAACGTCCAGAACAGGGGAAGCCACGGCAGGAGACAGTGGATCTGCGGGTGCCGGGGGAGGGGACGGGGTGGCCACTGGCGGGCTCAGGGCTTCCCCCGGGTGATGGGAATATCCCAGAGCACGGCTGCACAGCAGCGTGAACATCCAAAATGCCACCGAGCTGTTCACGTTAAAGTGGCTGATTTCATACACATTTTATCTCAAAAACAAACTAGCTGGTGCCACAGCGTGACTCCATCCCACACCCTTACTAGCGACATTGGTCAGCACAGCTGTTCAAAGGCCACTGGCCAGAGAATGGCCATCCATGGTCAGCAGGCCACCCTCCCTGGGCCTCCTGCTGCGGGGCGCTGGGGTGCTGTGGCCACCGGGCGGGTCCTAGGCTAGAAGACCCAGGGCGCTGGGCGGGGCCTGGCCTGGCTGTGACGTGGGCACCCCAGCCGCCGCCCCGAGCCGCTGAGGTTACTCTGAGACTGAGGGCCGTGCTTGTGCTCCTGGCTCTGGGCTCAGGAGGATTCTTTCCAGAACAGCAGTATCTCAGGTGCCCTCCCGCCCTGGGACCCGTCACCCCGTGGCTCCGTCCCAGAGCCCCGCCCGCGGCCGCTGAACAAGAAGGCCAGGAGCCGGAAAGGCAGCGCCACAGAGCTCGGGCTCCCGCATCCACCAGGCCAGGCGTCTCCAGACATGGGACACTCACTGCTGACCCGGCCGACCCCAACGCCTCCCAGGCCGGTCCCAGGAGCTCCCACCTGGCCAGGGCAGCCTGCACCACTGCCCCCTGGGTGCCCAAGCCCGCCACCCGCTGCACTGCAGGCTGCACTCTGCAATGTCTGTGCTTCAGCAGCCTTCCCAGCACCCAGAGGCACCTGACCCTTGACAAACAGTCCTCAGGCCTGGTGGCTGGGTCTTGGTAGCCGGTGTCTAGCGGTAGCACAGGCCACCCCATCCAAGAGGTTTGAACCGTTCTGTCAAATCTTTCCAGAATCTTGTGCCATGGTCTGGCAGCTTGCTCCCCCTGCGGCACCAGGCTGAGCAGAACACATTCGTGCATAACAGACAGATCATGCGTGTCTCTGCCCTACAGACGAGGGGCTGATGCTCTGGCTCTGGGCTCCCCCAAAGCGCCCCACGCCGTGCCTCCCCCAGGACCTGGACCCCGGCCTGGGGCAGGACCGCCGGCTCTCACTGGTCCTGAGCACCTGAGGGGCAGGGAGCAAGGCTTCCCCAAGGCCTCACCAAGAGCCTGTGTGGCTCCTGGGACAAACCACGTGACCCAGCTGTGGCCCACGGTGTCCCACGGGTGTCTGTGACCGTGAAGGCAGCTGTGACCGAGCGGGTCCTCTCCACACTCTGCACGGTCTGAATAAGGGACGCGCGTGCGCCCAGACACCCTGACCACAGGCGACACAGCCCTGCTGGCTTCCTGTCCCGATCCCAGAGCGGCTTGTCCCTGAAGCAGCGTGAGCTCCTCGCTCCGCCGCGGCTGGGAGGGGTCACGGGAGGGAGGCTTCAATACCAGTCAGGCCGCGTTCAGAGCACAGCTGGGGCGCGGGAACCGAGGGGGACGGCCTCGAGGAACAGCGATGACCCAGCGGCTCCCGGGGGTGCACCCGCCGTGTCGGTGCTGTTCTTCCCAGCCGGTGCCAGCCCTGGGGACGGGGACGGACACACGGGGCAGAGAACATCCCCAAGGGAGCAGAGCAGGCAGCGTTCCCGTGGAATCCACCAGAACATCTCGGGGCCGACGACGGCGAGCGTGGAAGGAAGAATGTCCAGGCGACACCCAGGCCCCTCCAGCTGCCACTCGGAACACATTCCAGGAGGTCTCGCTCAACGGGACCTGCGTCTCTTAGCGGCCACCGTCCTTTGAGCTCAGGACGCCTGTGTTTCTGACCTCATGGGGCGAGCGCTGCAGAGGGCCAGCGGCGGGCTCCCCGGCCTGAAGGGACAGAGCTTCCCTGCCAGGCTGAGGCGGGTGGGGGGCTGCGGATCACAGAGCCGCTGGGACTGCATCCCGAGGGGGGCACGTGCTCCGGGCAGTCTGTCCCCGGGACTCCATCGCAGGGCTCACACCCCAGGAGGTACGGCCCTCACCACTGAGGCTGGTCACCTGCTCCCACATATCCTCTCCCGCATGTCCTCCCAGGTCACACAGCCCCCAGCCTGTCCCCATCCCGCCATCCCCCCTGCTCTCCCCCTGCCTGCTCCGCGACTCCAGCCTGCGAGGGCGTCCCTTTGCCTCTGCTCCTCTGACCCGCTGGCCAATCCCGTCGCTTCTGCTCTGAAGATCTCCCCGATGCACCGCCGCCCGCGTGCCCTCACCACACCTTCCAGCTGACCTCCGGCCTCTGCCCCCCGCCCCAGCCGCCCACCACTCCAAACACGTGGCTCCTTAAATCTCCCATGGCCCCACTGCCTGCACAGCCGAGCTCAGCGAGCCGGCCTGTCCCTGCCCAGCTGCACCTGGGGAAGCCGCCGCTCACAGCTGTGTGTGTGTGCACTCACATGTGCCTACATGATGTGCCTGAGTGTGCGCCTACATGTGTGTGCATGTGTGTGCACGTGCATGGGGGCCGTGCCCACACCCATGTGGGATGTGTGTCTGAGTGTGTGCCTGTGTGTGTGCCCGTGTACGTGCGTACGCATGTGCCTGTGTACGTGTGTGCATGCATGAGTGTGTGTGCCCACACCCATGTGGGATCTGTGTGCATGCGTGTGTGCCCATGTGTGCGCGTGCATGTGTGCCCGTGTATGCATGTGTGTGTACTTGTGTGTCTCCATGGGTGCCGTGTGCCCACGCCCATGTGGGATGTGTGTCTGAGTGTGTGCCTGAGTGTGTGCCCGGGTGCATACGTGTACATGTGCACGTGCATGTGTACATGTGTGTGCATGCATGAGGGCCGTGTGTCCACACCCGTGTGGGATCTGCGTGCATGCATGTGTGCCCATGTGTGTGCGTGCATGTGTGCCCGTGTATGCATGTGTGTGTACTTCTGTGTCTCCATGGGGGCCGTGTGCCCACGCCCATGTGGGATGTGTGTCTGAGTGTGTGCCTGAGTGTGTGCCCGGGTGCATATGTGTACATGTGCACATGCATGTGTACATGTGTGTGCATACATGAGGGCCGTGTGCCCACACCCGTGTGGGATTTGCGTGCATGCGTGTATGCCCGTGTGTGAGTGTGTGCATGGGTGTGTGTGCGTGCGTGCACACGTGTGTGGCCCTCTAGCCACACTCGACTCCGTGGCGTGTGAGTCACCCCCCGCCCCCCACCGCGGGGAGTGAAAGCTGGGGGCAGCCCAGTGGCTCCGAGCGGGAAGATAGGATCTAGGCAGACGGAGAGAGTGATTGCATCTCCAGGTGGCTGAAGGGGAGGAAGCTGGACGCGTTCCGAGTGTGACTCTGGTTCCGAGGGTAAAGCACCGGGAGCGACGTCGCCGTGTGCCATCACTAATGAGGCGGCTCACGACTTGTCTGGACTCGCGTCTTCCCAGCAGGATCAAAGAGGAGCCCCGGGGGCTCCCACGTCACCTCAGTGCGCTCGGAGGCCCGGGCCTGTCCCAGCGTCCCCGGCCGGCGGGCTGCTCCCGGTGCTGGTCATCGGGGTGGCGGGGAGCACTCGGAAAGCACCGTAGAAAGCGTCTCCTCCTGTCACAGCCCTGGGCTTTCAAGGACTCAGGACGGTCCCGCGCTGTGGCTACGGTGGCCGTAGTAAGAACGGGTTCTGTTTACCGCGCCTGCACGGGGTGTCCGGAACCCAACCCAGGTTCACCTGGTTCCCCAGCCAAGTCCCTAACCGGCCCCTCGGCCGCTCTGCAAACCCCTCAATGGGGTCCGACTGCAGGAGGGGGGCGTGGGGTCAGCTTCGGTCATGCCCTGGTCAGCTCTGGTCACTCGGCCCCTCCGACAGGCCACCCTCCACCAGCAGCCTGGCTTCCCGGGGGTCCCCAGGGCAGGACGGGAGCCCGCGGCCGCTGGGGGCATGAACTCTGCACGGGAGCGGCACGGGGGCGAGACGTCCCTCTCTGTGCGGCGGCCGGGTGGCCTGTTCTCACACGGACTCAGAACGAGGCAAACAGGGAAAAAGCCCCCCTGACGTCACCAAGGAGGTCACGGGCGCAGGGCTCTATGGGGCCGAGACCGGGGCCAGTGCTAGGAGCTAGAGCCCCCCGGCTGGGAGCCCCGGCGGCAGGCCTGCCCCACTGGGGGCCCCCGGGGAGCACCCCTGCCATCTGGCCTTGGCCCGGAGGTCGGTACACCCAGCAGCGGCCAGTGACTCACGCGACTGTCTGCAAGGCAGCGTCCCCGGCTCAGACTGTGGTTACAAACACGCTTGCCAATAAAACGTCCGACATGCAACAGTAGCGGGCACACGGGGGCACAGGTGCATGAACAAAAACTGGGCAAATCAACAAAACGTGGAGACAGACCCTCAGAGGCTCCCCGTGGGAACAGCCAATACGGGTGAGAGTCTAGACCAGAAACGAGACAGTGGGGAAAAGTGAAATGTGCGTGTCTGAAACACCCACACACGCAGTTACCCACACAATCCACACAATCTGAAAGACAGGGACTCCCTCCGTTTCCTCCCGAAGCACTAATGAGCTGCCCTGGGCCTTCCTGCGGCTGGGCGCACCCCCTGGGCTCCGCAGACGCCCCGTGCCTCTCCCGGGGCTAAAGCCCAGCAGCTCGGGGGGAGTCAGCTTGCGGCCCGCGCCGGCTTCTGGAGAGGCCGCAGCCTGTGGCCAGCAGCCCCGCAGCCCCTCGTCACGGCCCCTTCGAGCCCCCGCCTCCTCCTGGGAGGACCCCGGGATGCCATTGGACCCACGTGGATAATGCAGGGTCACCTCCCAGCTGGAGACCGGAAAGCGAGTCACACCTGCCCGGTGCCTTGGTAGCCGGCAAGCTCGCCAGCGGTCCCCTGGGGCTCCCACGTCTTCCGAGCGGCGACTCCGCCCCCTCGGTTACTGTTTCCGAATCAAGGGCCTGACGGACGGGTGGGATAGCAAGCTTCAATCACAACTGAAAAGGGAAACGGTAGAGTAGCCAATAGATAAGAACGGAACACAGGTCCAGAAAGACGCGGGGATGGAGAAGGGATGGGAGGCGGCAGGCAGAGGGAGCCGCGGCGGGCACAGCGGAAAGCCCAGCGCTTTCTGCAGGGTCCAGGAGCAAAGAGGGAGAGCAGGGGAAAGCAGCGCGTGGAGACGTGGCTGCTGAGGGTTTTCTGGGACTGGCCGAACGCACGGATCCCCAAGCCCCGGAAACGCACAGCTGGACGCGTCCACGGGGAACCACGGAAAACCCACGTGTAGGAGAGCACGTGAGAACTGTCCCAGACAGACGGCAGATTTCCCCGAAGGAGCCGCAGGGCACCGCGCACAGGCAGTGGGCAGTGGGCCCTTCCAGGACGGAGCTCTGCTCCCCGCCCCCCGCAGGTGCCCTGGACACACCTCCCTCCCCGTGCAGGGGTGAGGTGGGAACGCGGGGACCCCGACATGCTGCCACCAACATGCTCACGCCACCAACACGCACGGAGCCGCACGCCGGAGCCAGGCACCTGTGTGGAGGCCTGAACGCTTGTGTCTCCCGAGTTTGCGCACTGACGCCCAAACCCCAGCACCCTGGTGTTTGAAGGTGGGAACTCCGGGAAGCATCCGGGCTCAGAGGGGCTCGTGAAGGTGGGACTGGGGTCCCTCTAGGAGACGAAGGGACCCCAGAGCTGGTTCTCTCTCTGCCACGCAAGGCTGTCTGCACGCCGGGGAGAGAGGCGCCCCCAGGGTCCCGCCGTGCGATTCCTGCAGCAGCCTGAGTGACCACACGTGTCCTGCGTTGGTGCGGTTGAGTCAGACAGGAAACAAGACACACGGGGTGGGCGTGCTGGGGAGGGTCTGTTTTAGAAGCGGCGAGGTCGGAGACACAGCACCGGCACCTGAGGAGAGGCCCAGGGGGTGAGGGGGTGCGAGCAGACGGCCAGCCGGGGGAGCAGCAAAGGCCCTGGGGCACACAGTCTTGAAAAAAGGGCAGGCTCCTGAGGAGGGTGAGGAATGTGGGAGGATGTTTGTCAGTATTTTGCAGTGAATTAAACCTACCATTTTGAACTTCTTTGTCATTTCCTTCAGATTCTTTAGTTAAGATTCAAATTATTTTTTTAAATTCATTTATTCGTTTGAGAGAGAGAGCACGAGCAGGGGGAGGGTCAGAGGGAGAGGATCTCAGACTCCCCGCTGAGTGTGGAGCCCGACCCGGGGCTCAATCCCACGACCATGAGATCACGACCTGAGCCAAAACCAAGAGTCAGACGCTCCACCCACTGAACCACCCAGGCGCCCCGAAATTCAAATTACCGTCTTCATTTTTAAAACGCATGTTTAGATGAGCAGGACTGCAGTGATGGAGAAGAGGGTGGGCACTCCTACGAGAGCCCAGGAGCCCAGGAAAGTTCTGGAAGACCAACCCACAAGCACCCTGGAGAAGCAGGGAGGTCCCGGGCGCTGGGCAAGGCCCACGTGCCCCAGACGCATCTTTGCAGGGCCTCCGGAGCCCACCACGCCCTCGGCAGACCAGCACTTCCCACGAGGGTGTGTGGACGTGGCCTGCGCGGGGCCATGGCTTCCCGGCCACCTCCAGCAGCTGCCCGCTGGCCGTGGGGTCATGCAGAACGTGCACGGAGGCATCTTGGCCACGGTTTTGTGGGCGCACAGGTCCGAATCCCACGCGGAGGCTGAAGGGGCAGACACCACTCCAGGACGGGCAGAGTGAGCGGCCCGAGGGCAGGGGGAAGGCCAGCCGGGCAGCCCCTGCGTGCCGGGGACAGGCCCCCAGGAGAGGCACGGGGCGCGTGTCTGCACGCGAGGTGTGTGCACGCAGAGCAGGGTGAGCTCGCTGGGAGGCGCGGGTCGTGGGCTAGCCCGGACCGCACGGCCCCTGCAGCGCCTTCCTGTCGCTCACCCTCGCCTTTCCTCGGTTTTCAAACTGATTTTCCAAAACAATCAGAAATGGACTTTGCGTTAAGAATTTTAAAAGTCTTTTCGTTTGTTTAAATCGGAAGCTGTGGCCGTGGTCCAGACGACGGGGAGCAGAGCAGGGAGCGCAGTGGTGGGAGTGCGTGGGGCCCGTGGGGGGCGAGGCGGCCGGCTCCCAGGGGCCGCGGGGGCTGCTCCCGGCTCAGGTTTGGGGGGGCGGGGCGAGCGAGAGGGGCGCCGGGGCAGAACCCCAAGGAAGCCCACAGGAGGGCGCAGCAGGAGGAGGGGCTCCCAGCAGGGGACAGAGGAGCAGCGGGACACCTGGAAAGAGAGGGGTCCCCCAAGGACCACGCTGGGGGGGGCACTGGGAGAGGCTGACCACACCCGACGCCCAGCAGAGCGGCGATGGCCGCGGGACCTGCGAAACCACCGCCTGGTCCCTGAAGCGGGGGGAGGAGGCAAGGACCCAGGCGGGAGGACCCCTGCCTGCCCGCAAGGGCTCACGAGACAGAAGGCAGGTCCCAGTGCCCCCACAATAGCGTCTCGTGGGTCCAACGCCCTTGAAGCTGGGACCCTCAAAGGGCCGCCCCCTCTGGGTGATCCCAGCCCCAACCGCAGGGGAGCCCGGGACTGCGCGGGGCGGCTGAACTCCTGCGGGGGAGCCGCGAGCACGGCAGGTGTGCAGCCGCGTCCTCCGGGTGATCGGAACCGAACTGTTCAAACCCAAACACGCCACCACGGGCACTGCGGGCAGGCTGCGCAGGAACGGGTGGGCGGTGTTCCCGCACCTGGGGGGGCAGAGGCAAACACTCGCTGTTGGAAAACCTGTGCACGCGGGGAGGGGTCCCGAAAGAGAACCAGCAGAGACAACAGGGCAGAGGCCGGAAGCCAGCCCAGGCCTCACACAGAACCGTCCCACACCCGGCGAGCCAACAGCCTTGCTGTGTCTGGAAACAGGTGGGAGATCACCGTGCAACTGCTGATGGACCCCAGCCGTGGCCCTGCCCCGCCCCCACGAGGGCCCCAAGGACGCAAGGCGCTGCGGTCCCGGCCACGGGCACCCCGCCCCGCCCCCACGGAGGGCCCCGGGGACACAGGATGCTGCAGTCCCGGCCACGGGGACCCCGCCCCACACCTCAGGAGAGCCAGTCTGCCTGAGGCAATACATCAGACCTCATAGGCAGAAGGAGACCTGGGGGGGGGGGGGGGGTTCCAAACAGCCATATTTGTTACATGCATTTGAAAAATTTGAAAGGAAACTAATAGTTTAAAAAAAAATACAGCTGAGCAGAATCTTGGCTGGTGGATTCCTATCTGGAAGACAGCCCAGTTCCCAGGTGTGCCCACAGCTCTGGAGTAGGGGAGGGGTCTGGGGAGGGGGGGCTCAGGAGGGGAGCAGTGGTCTAAGACTCGGGTGTGGGCAGCGCTGTTCCCCAATCCTTCCCACCCAGAGAGGCCACCTCCCCAGTGCTGGGCCCCAGGGCGACCGCTGCTGGCCACAGGCTGTGAGTGAAGCGACCCCAGCACCGGGCCCTGCTCCCGCCCGGCGCAGCTCCCCATGGCATTCTCCGACAACCACCATCCAGGTCCTGGGGACACTGGCCCGAGTCCGAGCCACCTGGTGGAGGGACACACGCAGGCGCCGAGGCAGTGCCGGGCCACGGGGTTTGGGCTCTGCCCAGCGCTCTAGCTGGAGGGAGCCGGTGCGGGACCCGTCGTGGGCCTCCGGTCGTCCAGGGGGGCATCTCACCCCTGAAACGCCCTGTGGATGTGGGCTGACGGCCGCCGGGGACGTCCTCACACGGGACTCTTCCGATCACAAACTGTCCCTTTAGAACACCCGCGATAAGGTTGAACTGCATTTTTGAAAGCTTAATTTTAGTAATTTTTATTTACATTTTATATTATCACTTGTACTTTACAAATTAATTATAATTTGCATTTTTCATTTCCACATATACATTTAAATACTCTGGCAGAAGATAATTTTTTGTAAACACCAAAAATACTTCCTAATTTTACATTTCACTTTAATTTACATATTTTATGGCAATGCATTCACATTTTGTACACTTTGAACATAATTACAGTTTTTAAAGATATTTTAGACCAACGCTATTAATAGATATTAATGAAAATCTTGAGTAACAGAATTAGTGATTTTGTTGAAATAAGGGTAAGGAATAGAAATTGCACGGGATCATAAACACCTAGCGAGGCGCAGACAACGAGCGCCTGTGTTTGACTACACACCCGGCTCTGCCAACTCCACACACAACACCCAGACCCGCGCAGCAACCGCTGAGCTCTGAGCGTTTTCGCACAGAGCCGACAGGCGCAGGAACGCTGAGCCTCACGCAGCTCGCTCAAGATGGGGGCGGAAAGTTTTACTTAGCATGGCTTCTGTGGTTTCCGTGCGTGGCCCCGGCAGTGGCCTCCTCTGTGGGCTCGCTCCAGCCCGCTGCTGTCTCCCGGGAGGGCCCCACGGAGGGGAGGGGGCTCCACCAGCGGGTCAGTGCGGCCCCATGGGGCCGGGCCCCCCGCGCACAATCCGCAATGGCACGAAGAGCCTCCGCATACCAACCCCCCCCCCACATCGGCTAACCGCAGTCACACGTGGTTTGGAGACGTGGGTGGCAGCACGCGTGGCTACGAAGGCCAGGCCCTGCGAACCCCCCGGGTCCTGCCCCAGAGGATCCCCCTCCCCAGAGTGCAGGCGCCCTTGGGGCCCCTGCAAATCTGCGGGGCTCCGCTCCCCGCCC
>JAPYYM010001707.1:0-13152 GCA_028534135.1 Potos flavus
TAGGGATAGGGTGGTTGGGTTATGGACATTGAGGAGGGTATGTGCTATGGTAAGTGCTGTGAAATGTGTAAGCCTGAGGATCCACAGACATGTACCCTGGGGCAAATAATACATTATGCTTTAATTAAAAAATAAAAAAATAAGAAAATAAAAAAGAAGTCTTTCTAGACTTCATCCTCTCCCTCAATTTTCACATTCAATTTGTTATTAAAATTTTGTTATTTCTATTTCTTCAACTGCTTTGGAATTTGATTTCTCCTCCCTCTGACTTCCTTCCTTCTGGCCACTCTTCCTTGTCATTGTCAAACTGGTTTTTCTAAAATGTAAATTTAACCATGCTTCTGTTTTCCTTTATACTGTCTCAGAGCTCCTCGCTGCTATAGGATAAAACCCATATTCCTTGATTAGCCTGACTTGAAACATCTTCAACAATCTGGTCCTGTCTACATAGCTTACCTCTCTACAAAGCTGGAAGCTCCCAGTGATTTGGAGACTTATTCTCCTCATCTTTTTCATTCCAGTGCCTCACTTATTAGGGGAACCTAATAACGTTTTCCTAAATGAATGAATGAGGTGATAAGACCTGAACTGGTCTTTGTAGATCGGGCTGCCTGAATAAAATACAGATAGAAAGATCTGGATCCTTCAAACAATTATTGAGCTACTAAGTTGAGTTATTAGTAGAGATTCCTTATCATTAATTTTTGTATCTCCATGACTTGCCAAGTACTTGACACATAGGAGGCATTCAATATATATTGGATTAATTAATAAATTAGTGAATGGTATTATGTACTCAGCCACAAAACAATATTTCTTTCACGAAATGTTATGCTCAATTAATTACAGAGCAAATTATGTGAAGAAGAGATGAAAACTCCATTAAGTCTTTGTGAAGAGGCTACAATGCTGGCCAGATATTGGAAACAGAACAGGCCTTAAGCCAATTTCATTGAGCAAGTAAATTTCTTATTGACCAGAATATGGACCTACTGCTAGAGAGGACACCTGTCTTCCTAAGGTCAGCAGCTCCAGCATTAGTTTATTAACTGTAACCAGATCTGGCTACAGATGCTGCCAAAACAGGGATATCCCAAGGTGTTTTTACTGGATGCTATTTTTGGATAAATACCTCCTAGAGGCTTTAAGTCTTTCAAAATGAAGACTGTATGCTCTAATAGTCATAAATATTATTGGAGTTTCTATTTCCAGTGAATAGTTAAACTCATAGTTTTTGTAGTTGGGATATGTAATAGACATGCCAGCATTTTAATACTTATATTGAGGTTCAGAAGTCAAATATTTTGCAAGGTCCTAGGAACTTATTTGCAAAGTAGTATGTTATGAAAAATGACCCGGGTGCAACACAGTCACTCCCTTTGGAGAACTCACAAGTAAATTTAGTTAGTTAAAGCTTCTGCCAGCATGACTGTAGCCCAGAGAATAACAAGGATATCTCCAGTTGCCAGTTACTCTTATCTGCTGCTTCTAATGCCTAATTTGGAGAAACTCCATTTTGCTGCAGGTTCAAGTCTGTGGATTATCTTACTCCTGGACTTTTCTGCAACTGTTGGATTCTCTGGAGCTTTCAAGGAAACTCAGTTGTTCATGATATAGAGCCTTTCACTCAAAATACAAAAGGGTAAGCTGGTTAAAGTATCAACGGTCAAGACTTCGTAAAGCTTTTTTCTTTTTTCTTGAAAGAGTATTAATTGTCCTTATCAATTAGATAAGGAGATTAAACCTTAACAATAACCTTGACTAGTCTTCCCTCATTATGCTGGACTGCAGCAAAATGCTTTCTACTCTCATGCCACATGACATGGATTTTCCTGCTTCCATTTCAACTGGATAGAAACTTCAACAAATAAAGCTTACATTTTAAAATGAAATGATTTTCTTTGACCCTCTGGGACAGAGAATGGATACATGACAAGGATGGAGGCCAACTTATTCATCCTAGTCACCAAGAGGCTTGGAGCTTTAGGGAAAGATTTCCCCAGAGAAGAAAGGTTGTCATTTACAATTCTCTAAAAAATTAATAAGGCAATTTGATTTTTAATACTTCTGCAATCTCAGTATAGTGACTTTTTATAGCCCTGACCTATGTGTTTAAATGCACTTCAAAATATCCAAGCGGGCCTCTATACATCACCCCTTCCTTCTGTTTCCAAAAATGGTTTCTTTCTTATCTGCAGACTTACAACTTCATTTGAAAACAGCTTGAAATGCTCCTGATCAGTTGTAAGCAAAGCTGATCCCTTACTGCCCTCTGAAAGTTAGGAGCAAATGCAGCATGGCTGGAGTGTGTAACCTGTGAATATTCATGAAAGGCAGGACTGGCTAGTGGTTAGGAGCACCAGCTCTGGAATCTGATAACCTGGGTTTGAGTCCTGGGTCTGTTACTCAGCAGCTACAACACTTGTGCAAGTTCCTTAAACTCCCATCAGTGAAAAGGGAACAATAATAGTACCTACTGAGCCTTAACATAGTGCCTGGCACAGTGGTAGGTGCTCGGTAAATCTTATTAGCAAAAAGAAAATAAGCATCAGCATCAGCAAAACATCCTATCAACGAGACTTTGTACTAGGTCCGGTCCTGAGGATACAACAATGTGTAAGATATGGGTTGCATCCTTCCCAGGAAAGAAGGGATATATACAAACATATGTTTATTAGACAGATAAGGTAAGTCAAGGTAGCACAGCTATGAGTGAGGGGAAAATCTATCAAGAAAGAAAGACAGGTGCTTGGCCTTGGTGGAAGGGCAGGATCCAGATATGCTGACTACAAGGCTGGGGCATTCTCAAATCTGTCCAAATTGCATAAATTATTCTTCTTGTCAACCTCACTGAACATCTCAGGTACCCCAAAGACTAAGAATTCATGGGGCAGGAAGGTAGGAGGATTAAAAGGTTATTGGCTTTTTTTGAATGTTTTCATTTTGGTCATTTGAAAACAAAGATTTGTTGCTAGCTTAAAAATACTTCTTTTCCTTAAGTAAATGAAATATTTTGTCAAATGCAGAATGGAAATAATTCTCTGCCACAACAAAATAAAAAATTATGTATGTGTCATATGTACTTAGGTTTCTTTGGAGATAACATAAACAGATATGATCCTTGGCCCTGAGGTACAGTAAAAACTCTGAATCATCCAAGTTTATATATAATTTAATAAATCATACCTAGGGAAAGGTGTGTGGTCCAATTCAGTCCAGGGAAATATGTGAGCTTAACTAGGGTGGTGGCAATGAAGAGGGGAAGTGTGTAGATTCAAGATCTTTATAGACAACCTATTTTAGACATGACATATTGTAAGGAGAACAAGGTAGCAGATAGCAGTCTTTTTCCAAAAGACTCTTCTCTAGAGACAATAAAGGTATTTGGTACTCTATCGTAACCAGAAACTTTATAAAAAGATGGTAAAATAATATCCAAACACTGACATGTTAGGGAAAGAACTACTGGCATGTCTCTCTTGGTACCCTACTCTTTCATTCTTTAATTCGTTAAAAAACGTATTGTGTTTCTTACCATGTGCCACATAGTATGTGTTAGATAATGCATGTGTGGTTGTGAACAAAATAGATATGTTTCCTTCTCTCATGGAGCTGGAAGAAGACGATGATAAACAGGTAGGCAAATAAATCACCATGTAATTATATACTCATCCATTTATGCATCCAGGAACTAATTATTGAGCATATATTATGTGTTGGGGAACATTTTGCATTCTCAGGATACAATGATGAGCAAAAGTAGATCATCCCTGTCTTCATGCAGCCTACATTCTGAGGGAGGCAGCTTACTCAAAGAGTCACACTAAAAAAGGTAAAGTTGTAACTATGGAAGAGCTATGAAGGAATATACAATGGGGAAATATGACCTCACAAGGAGGTCAGAGGAAGCTTCCCTGAGGAAGTAAAGAATGGATGGAGAACAACTGAAGGATAAGGAAGACTAAGCTGGCAAAAGGAAGGAGAGGAGAGCATTCGCAACAGAGGGAAGAGCATGTAACTGAGGCCATGGTCTGTCTCAGAGGCTGAGAGACTGTGAGCGTGAGTGTGAGTAATCCACAAAGGAAACAGAGAGGGAGCAGCTCCAGGTGAAGGAACAAACTCAGAGAGTATTGGTCATGGAAGCCATGGGAAGACAGTGTTTCATAAAGGAGGCCATGGACAAGAGTCAAATGCTGCTGAGAGGTTAAGAAATATGAGAACTGAAAATATCCCCTGGATTTCACAACATGCAGGTCATTGGTGAGCCCACTGGAATGATGGGCCAGAAGCCAGAATGGAATGATTTGAGAATGAGTAGAAGGTGAGAAAATGTAGAGAGCAAGAGTATAGATTAAGAATTGCATTTGGTCACATGTAATGGATCCTGATGACAGTTGCTTAACTAAATAGGGTTATTTTCCTCATATAACAAGAATGATGGAGGGAGACAGTTAAGACTGGGGCAGTGACTCCATGATGTCACCAATGTCCTAGAGTCCTTCTTTATGCTCTGTCATCCCCAGTATGTGGCTTTTTTCCCATTGTGCATACAAGATGGCTGCTAACTCTCAAGCCAGTGTTTCAGATAGGCGGAAGAAACAAACATCAAGGGGAAAGGTCTGGTACCTAATACCAGGAAAGCAAACATTTTCTGTAAATCCTCAGCTGATTTCAACTTATTTATCATTGGCCAGAACTGTGTCATATGGCTACTCCCAGCAATAAGGGCAGCTGGGAAATGTAGCTCTTTAGTCTGACTCATTATCATTCCTAACAGAATCAGTTTCTGTAAAAAACAGGGGAGATGGATATTGAGAAGGCACCCATAGCAGCTACACAGCATGTACAAATCATATGTTGAAAAAGTGTGTCCACAAGGGAAGGAGATTATAAGATGACAGTTGGAAGGGGGGATGTGGGATTGAGTGACCTTTTAAAAAACTGGGGATGACTTGAATGTATTTAAAACTTGATAAGAAGGGTCTAATCAAGAGAGAGAAAGTATGAACATACAAGAACAGAAAAGAAAAAAAAAAAAAAAAAAGAACAGAAAAGGATAACTGACGGTGTAATGTTCCTTAGAGGAAGGGAATGGAATCAAAACAAAGAGAAGAGGGATTAACTTTAAAGAGCAATAAGGATGGTCTCT
Source organism: Potos flavus (assembly GCA_028534135.1). NCBI lineage: Eukaryota > Metazoa > Chordata > Mammalia > Carnivora > Procyonidae > Potos > Potos flavus. Next base: position 5,150 of record JAPYYM010001707.1, read on the forward strand.
CTGTTGTAACAACAGGAAGGAGGGAAGTAGGCTTATGTTTTTTTTTTTTTCCCTGTTGGTAAGATTTATATTCTCCGCTCTGTACAAGCCACGTCTGCCACCCCGCCCCCACCCCCATAGGCTTATGTTTTACATTGAGAAAATGGGGCTTCTATTTCCTCTATTGTGTAGGGGTAGGTTTGCTATTGCCAATGATAGGAGGGAGTGACCAGAGCTTTGAGAAGTTTGAGACATTGAAGGCTAAAATCACTGTTGTGGGGCAAAACTGACTCAAACATAAAGGGCACAGATTTTTTTTGCAATGGGTTAGCCACCAGAACACAGGTGTCATGAAAACCCCCGCTCAACCTAAACCAAAATGGGAAGGGAAAAGACTCACATCAACATCGTCGTCATTGGACACGCAGATTAGGGCAAGTTTACCACTACTGGCCATATGATCTACAAATGTGGTGGGATTGACAAAAGAACTATTGAAAAATTTGAGAAGGAGTATGCTGAGATGGGCAAGGGCTCCTTCAAGTATGCCTGGTTCTAGAATAAACTGAAAGCTGAATGTGAACGTGGTATCACCACTGATATTTCCCTGTGGAAATCTGAGGCCAGCAAGTATTATGTGACCATCACTGATGCCCTAGGCCACAGAGACTTTATCAAAAACATGATTATAGGCACATCTCAGGGTGACTGTGCTGTCCTGATTACTGCTGCTGGTGTTGGTGAATTTGAAGTAGGCAGCTCCAAGAATGGGCAGACCCATGAGCATGCCCTTCTGGCTTACACAGTGGGTATAAAACAACTAATTGTTGGTGTTAACAAAATGGATTCCACTGAGCCACCCTACAGCCAGAAGATACACGAGGAAATCATTAAGGAAGTCAGCACCTACATTAAGAAAATTGGCTACAACCCTGACACAGTAGCATCTGTGCCAGTTCCTGGTTGGAATGGTGATAACACGCTGGAGTCAAGTGCTAACATACCTTGGTTGAAAGGATGAAAAGTCACCATTAAAGATGGGAATGCCAGTGGAACCACACTGCTTAAAGCTCTGTATTGCATTCTGCCTCCAACTCGTCCAACTGACAAGCCCTTGCATCTGCCTCTCCAGGACGTCTACAAAATTGGTGGTACTGGTACTGTGCCTATGGTTCGAGTGGAGACTGTTGTTCTTAAACCTGGCATGGTGGTCACCTTTGCGCCTGTCAATTTTACAAGTGAAGTAAAATCTGTTGAAATGTACCATGAAACTTTGAGTGAGGCTCTTCCTGGGAACAAAGTGGGCTTCAGTGTCAAGAATGTATCTGTCAAAGATGTTCGTTGTGGCAATGTGGCTGGTGACAGCAAAAATGGCCCACCCATGGAAGCAGCTGGCTTCACGGCTCAGATGATTATCCTGAACCATCCAGGCCAAATCAGTGCTGGATATGTACCTGTGCTGAATTGTAACACAGCTCACATTGCATGCAAGTTTGCTGAGCTGAAGAAGATAGATCGTCGTTCTGGAAAAAAGCTGGAAGATGGTCCCAAGTTCTTTAAATCTGGTGATGTTGCCATTGTTGATATGGTTCCTGGCAAGCCTATCTGTGTTGAGAGCTTCTCTGACTATCCTCCTCTGGGTCATTTTGCTGTTTGTGACATAAGACAGATGCTTGCTGTGGGTGTCATCAAAGCAGTGGACAAGAAAGTAGCTGAAGCTGGCAAGGTCACCAAGTCTGCCCAGAAAGCTCAGAAGGCTAAATGAATATTATCCCCAATAACTGCCACCCTAGTCTTACTCAGCAGCAGAACAGTCTCAGAACTATTTGTGTCAATTGGCCATTGAAGGTTTTTTTTTTTTTTAGATTTTTTTTTTAATTTATTTACTTGACAGAGAGAGAGATCACAAGCAGGCAGAGAGGCAGGCAGAGAGAGAGGGGGAAGCAGGCTCCCCGCTGAGCAGAGAGCCCAACGCGGGGCTCTATCCCAAGATCCAGAGATCATGACCCGAGCCGAAGGCAGAGGCTTAACCCACTGAGCCACCCAGGCGCCCCTGGCCATTTAGGTTTAATAGTAAAAGACTGGTTAATGATAAAAATGCATTGTAAAACCTTCAGAAGGAAAGGAGAATGTTTTGTGGACCATTTTGGGGTTTTTTTTGTGTGTGGTAGTTTTAAGTTATTAGTTTTTAAAATCGGTACTTTTTAATGGAACTAACTTGACCAAAAATCTGTCACAGAAGCCTGGGTGGCTCAGTTGATTAAGCGTCTGCCTTCGGCTCAAGTCATGATCCCAGGGTCCTGGGATCAAGTCCTGCACTGGGCTCCCTGCTCAGTGGGGAGCCTGCTTTTCCCTCTGCCTGCTGCCCCCCCACCGCTTGTGCTCGCTCTCTCTCACAAGTAAATAAAATCTTTAGGGGCTCCTGGGTGGCTCAGTGGGTTAAAGCCTCTGCCTTCGCTCAGGTCATGATCTCAGGGTCCTGGGATCGAGCCCCGCATCGGGCTCTCTGCTCAGCGGAGAGTCTGCTTTCCCCTCTCTCTCTCCCTGCCTCTCTGCCTACTTGTGATCTCTCTCTCTCTGTCAAATAAATAAAATCTTTAAAAAAATAAAAAATAAAATCTTTAAAAAAATGAATTTTGAGACCCATTAAAACAAAAGTTTAATGAGAAAAAATATATATAAAGGGCACAAACAAATGGTTATCAAGGAATGCTGTTCTTATGTGCCTTTCCCAGGAATATACCAGAGAATGAGATTCAGAAATCAAAATGACAAGAAAGACATCAAGATAAGGCCTAGTGCTAAGTATTAAATATACAATTACTTATAGAATTACTAGCACCCATGCCCATATCAGCTGAATATCCTCCCATTCCTATAATTAACACGAACAGCATTAATTCAACAAATATTTAGTGAATATCTTCTACAGGACAGGTACTTATTCATGTCTTGTAGCATGCTAGGATGGGTTGAGGTGGGTGGGAAACAGAGCCTAGGATAAGGTGGCAGTAGGAAAGCAACTGATTGAAAAGGTGGAGGCTCTCTTAGCTAGAGAGGTGTATAAAGTCTTAACATCTAAGCCCAGGGAGAGCAGCTAAACTGCATCCAGACAATGGCATGCAAGGGGTGATCTGATCTGAGGGGTAAGATAGGAGTGGTGACATCTGGCTTTGGGAACTCTGGGCAATTGTCATGGCACCAGGGGCAGACCTGGACCCAGATCAGTTGGTATTGAAGGTGCCTAGAAGACCAATCCAGCTGTGGAGATGGCAAGTGCAAAATTAGAGGGTGGAACAGGTTTTAGGAGGCCTGGTTCCTACTTGGCTGATTCCTCAAAATGCAAGCCTCAGGAAGCTGCAGGCACCTATATGTTAAGATATCCAAAAGTACAGATGCCTGATAAGCTGACACAAAGAAACTGCATTTGAATAATGCTGCTCATGTCAAGACTAGGTTGTCCTGCTTACATGGTCTATCTTATAATGCCTAGTGTAATAGAAAAATATTTCTATTTGTATATTCCTCTTACCACTATGGATATTTCCACATTCTACTTACCACTGTGGAGAGAATATATCATATTCAATGGGGCAGATAATAATAACAACCACCATTTATTGCACATACTATATGCCAGACACTGTTCTAGTTACTTAATGAGCTGTATCTCATTTTATCCTTACAATAACTCTGAGTTAGCTATTATTGTTTAGAGAAGAGGAAACTGAGCCTGGTCTAGTATGTTTAATTTGCCCAAGATCACATGGCTATAAGTGGCCAAGCCAGGATTCTAGCCCAAGTGTGACTCCAGACCTATCATTGTGCCACACCCATTTTATCATACTATTCCAGTACCATGTTGAACCCTTATTATGTGTCATTTAAATAATGATTAGATTGGTCTGTTTCTTTAGTAAACAAAATTGGGATTACAGCACATCTCTTAGGATGTGTTGCTAAAATGACAAGACCATGCTGCCCTCTATCTATCAGCTTCAGTGACATTGGCCACTGGTAATTTTCAAAATAAATAATATGACACTTATATTGTGACATACATTTTATAAAAACATTTTACTCAAACTTGCCACATATATTATGAGCATTGAAGCCCACACATATACACAGAAAAAACAATGCCAAAATTTTGATGAATATGAATTTGATTTGTGGTAAAGGCCAGTTATACTCATTGTAGTATTCGCTTTTTCTAGAATCTGTCACTTAAAACTTTTTTTTTTCTTTCACAGAAGTAAAAAAGTGATTTAGGTTTTCCCATACTTTTATTTGTTTGCTTATCACTTCTTTAATGGAAAATTTTGAAGATACACAAAAGTAGAGAGAATTAAACATCTGAGTATCATTTAGCCTCAACAATGATCATTTCCCAATAAGTTTGATGACATGATTTCTGATAGAGTTATCTCTTAAATCTTTTCTGATATAATTACTACTTTACTCAGATATTATCTTGGTGTTTCCATATCACTGGCACAATTACTGCCATGTACTAATTAACCATGGCTGTTGCAGGGGACATTTGATATACTATTAAATGCTACTGTCTAAATTAGCTTACTAGGGGCGCCTGGGTGGCTCAGTTGGTTAAGCGACTGCCTTCGGCTCAGGTCATGATCCCAGAGTCCTGGGATTGAGTCCCACATTGGGCTCCCAGCTCCGTGGGGAGTCTGCTTCTCTCTCTGACCTTCTCTCCTCTCATGTGCTCTCTCACTCTCTCTCTCAAATGAATAAATAAAATCTTTAAAAAAATAAAATAAATTAGCTTACTAGAGCCCACAAAGTATTTCTGTTTTACCTGGAAATATGACTGTTATGAGTTTTAGGTTTTGCCTTAGCTTGGGTTTGAAAATGAATCTGTTTGGTATGTGTTGCCCCCATTGGGTTAGTCTGTGTTTAACTACACTGACGATGCAGTTTTAATCCACTTTCTGATAACACTGAAACTGAGAGGAAATTTACCCTCTGCAAAGATAATCAGAACAGAAAATGTAGCTGCTGGAATTATGGCAGTGGGCATAATAATATATTTCATAGCTATTTATAGTGGGTCCATTTAGAGAGTTATCTGATGTTTGTGGATTTTTTTGGAAAGATTTATTTATTTATTTATTTGAGAAAGAGATAGAAAGAGAGAGCAAGCATACAGAGGGAGAGGGAGAAGCAGACTCCCCACTGAGCAGGGAGCCTAATGCAGGGCTCAATCCTAGGACCCTAGGACCATGACATGAGCCCAAGTCAGATGCTTAACCGACTGAGCCACCCAGCTGCTCTGAGTTATCTGATGCGTATAATCCCACAAGTTCGATGCAGTGTGGGCCAGGTGACTTTCCTGGTTCTGATCCTTAGCCAGGCTTCTTCAAAACATGACAAAGTGGATCAGGTAAAAGAGCATAATATTTCAACCCAAATCCATCCTGCTACTGGATAAAACAAGTAAAAACAGTAATGACAAAACTATACTCAACTCTTTGCATTCTTGAGAGTGGAATCATAAAGCTGTATTTTTATATAAATATAATAGCCACACTTTTTATATTTTTAATATCTTTTTATTTTTTTTCTTCTCAGTTATATTGGTAGATGTCAAATCCCCAATAATATGCAATTGGTTTAATAAGACCTGATAATACTATTTGCTCCCACCCCTCATTCTTTCTTTTATGGTCACTTACTCCATAGTAATTGTAATTTTATAGATTCAGATTTCCAAGTATTTCAAACTAGTTGGTGAATTATTTAACTCCTCCAGTTATATACTTAAGATTTTATCTGTTTACTTATTTTAAAGATTTTATTTTTAAGTAATCTCTATACCTAGGAGGCCTGGGTGGCTCAGTCGGTTAAGCATCTGTCGTCAGCTCAGGTCCTGATCCCAGGGCCCTGGGATCCAGTCTCACACTGGGCTCCTTGCTCAGCGGGGAGCCTCCTTCTCCCTCTGCCTGCCCCTCCTCCTGCACAGGAACGTGTGCATGCTCTCTCTCTCTCTAATAAATAAATAAAATCTTAAAAAAAAAAAGTAATCTCTACATCCAACATGGGGCTCAAACTCACATCCCTGAGATCAAGAGTTGCATGCTCTACCGACTGAGCCAGCCAGATGCCCCTATAATTACCATTTTAAATTATTTTCTTATAGTTGCTTCTTTAAGATATTTGGATCTTGACAGGTAGTCACTTCCTAATCAAAGTACTGTTTAACATTTTGATATATTTTTAATTAAATAAAAATAACTATCTCCTATTTACAAGAGACACACTTAAAACAACATGTCAAACAAAGGAAAAAATATAAAGGAATGGAAAAAGATTCACTAGGAAAATGCTAATGAAAAGGTGGATATAGAAATTTTATAATGATTTTTCTACTTGGATATTATTCTGGATAGCACCACAGTATTGTAAATATATAACTGTTCTATGTACTAAGTAAGCAGTCTGAAGAAAAACAGGTAAAAGTGATAACTTCCTAAACCCATTGTATCATCCTTGCCTATCCCCACTCCATTGCCTATAGGATCCTCCACAACTCTGTAGACACATCCCTTAATGCCTTTCCTTCAGAATCTAGCACTGAATAAAACCAACTGCACTTATTTTTTTTTTAAGATTTATTTGAGGGGTGCCTGGGTGGCTCAGTGGGTTAAAGCCTCTGCCTTCGGCTCAGGTCATGATCTCGGGGTCCTGGGATCGAGCCCTGCATCGGGCTCTCTGCTCAGCGGGAAGCCTGCTTCCCCCTCTCTCTCTGCCTGCCTCTGCCTACTTGTGATCTCTCTCTCACTGTGTCAAATAAATAAATATTAAAAAAAAAAAAAAAGATTTATTTGAGACAGAGGGAGGGAGAGAGAGAGCACAAGCAGTGGGGAAGGCCAGAGGGAAAGGGAGAAGCAGATTCCTTGCTGAGTAAGGAGCCTGACGTGGGGCTCAATCCCAGGACCCTGAGATCACGATCTGAGCTGAAGGCAAACGCCTAACTGACTGAGCCATGCAGGTGCCCCCCAACTACACTTATAACTGGAGCTCAACCAACTTTAAAGTTAACAACCTTGATCGTCCCCCAAGCCCAGTGAGATCTCCGCCCCAAACTGGCCCCTTGCAAGCCTGTCCATAACAGATTCCATTAGAGGCCCAAGCTCAGGCTGAATCTGGACCCAGTAAGAGATTTCCCAGGGTCCTAAGTCTCCAACCAATTATGTAGAGACCTCCAGGCCTTGACCTCCAACGATACCACAAGGGCTCTGAGCTTAAGGGCTGGCCTAACTGTGGTAGTCTTCCTCCGTCCTCTTCTCTTCAACCCCAAATAATTAAATTTATGCCCCCAGGCTTATTCCCCCCAAATACATATTATGCTGATGTTACATTCTTTTTTTTTTTTTTTAAGATTTTTAAAATTTATTTGTCAGAGAGGGGGGCCTGGGTGCCTCAGTTGGTGACACGTCTGCCTTCAGCTCAGGTCATGATACTAGGTCATGATCCCAGGGTCCTGGGATTGAGTCCTGCATTGGACTCCCTGCTCAGCAGAGAGCCTGCTTCTCCCTTTCCCCCTCCTCTCTGCTTATGATTTTCTCTCCCTCTCAAATAATAAATAAGTAATCTTCCCACAGCAAATATCATTCTCAATGAGGAAAAACAGAGCTTTTCCCCTAAGATCAGGAACACGACAGGGATGTCCACTATCTCCACTGCTATTCAACATAGTACTAGAAGTCCTAGCCTCAGCAATCAGACAACAGAAAGAAATAAAAGGCATCCAAATTGGCAAAGAAGAAGTCAAACTCTCACTCTTTGCAGATGATATGATACTTTACATGGAAAACCCAAAAGACTCCACCCTAAGACTGCTAGAACTCATCCAAGAATTCAGGAAAGTGTCAGGATATAAAATCAATGCACAGAAATCAGTTGCATTTCTAGACACCAACAGCAAGACAGAAGAAAGAGAAATTAAGGAATCAATCCCATTTACAATTGCACCCAAAACCATAAGATACCTAGGAATAAAC
>JAPYYM010001708.1:0-13150 GCA_028534135.1 Potos flavus
GGAAAAAAAAACTGAAAAAATGATGAAGAATTTTACTCCTTTTTTGACTAACACATTATTTAGGAAATTGTAATTGAAAGAAACACATTCACTTAAATTACTATGTATTTTTTGCAAACCCACACAGTGGGATGAAAAGCAGATTGAGATAGAAGAAGAAATGTGGTTAACTTAAAGATTTTCCTTTTCATTTTTTTGAGTCCTAAATGCTCTGAACAATTTGAATTTTATTTTCCTAAGGCATTTATTCCTTCTCTTCTTAAGTGACCTATATTTTTTAAATGTCTTCCTGAACTGAGTAACATTTAAATGAGGATTTAACAGGGGTCCCTTGATTTTGGCTTGTCATTATCTCATGGTCCTGGGATAGAGCCTGCATCAGGCTCCATGCTCAGCAGGAAGTCTTCTTGTGAGATTTTCTCTCTCTCTCCCTCTCTCTCTGCCCCTTTTCCCCCTGCCACCCACGTGCTCACTTGCTGTGTCTTTCACTCTCTCAAATAAATAAATCTTCAAAATAAATAAAGAAATGAAGATTTAATAGTGATTTTGGAATTGAGAAATCTATGTTTGAGTACTGGCTCTGCCTGCTGCTAACTTTATGACCTAGTACAATTCATTTAGAACTTTTCTGAAACACAACTTTTAAAATAAATGTAAATTATTTATAAATAAGCACAACACAGATTGATTATATGTGTCAATTAAATTAAATTCAACTTGCCATAATTTAATTCAATGTAATTAAATGCAATAAACAAATATTAATGACAGTCTAAGAGCTAAAAGAGATATATTCAAATAAAAAGTAGCACTCACTATCACCATGTCCACCAAGACTCACACCCTATGATCCATTCAAAACAAAGCCAGATCTAGCCACCTCGCTTTCGGGATCAGCTTGACATTTTATTATGATGTTGGATTTCATAGAATTACCTTTAAATTGCAAGTTACACTTAAAAAACATACTGAGTACTCACAAACGAATGAACTATGAATGTACATGTTAGTAAATTCATTTACTCTGAGTAACATAACTGTAAAGAGAGGCAGTATCTTGTGTCAACCTTATCAGAAATTTTTATTCCTTTAGAAAAACTACTTAGAAACCTGAATGTGTAAAGATATTGGGTAAAATAAAATTAGACTATTACTAAAATATCTCATGTTTTTAAAGGCATTTTAATGCCTTTAGTTTTGCGAGACAAATTGGAATACAGAAAAATAATTGGTCATCTGATAATTCCTGCAGGTTTGATTATATACAGTCTACCCCAGCAGTCTGCAAAATTTAGTAATTTGGCATTTTTCTGAGCCTGGTATTTTCATAGGTAGTACTGACAAATAAACACGTTTTGACTACACTTTTAATAGCAAAACATAGTCACATAGTGGTTAACAATAGTTACTTTGGTCAAACTGACATTTATTTGAATGTTAGATCTAGACTTTGTTAACTGGATGATTTTAGATTTCTTAACCTCTCTGAGCTTCTGTTTCCTCATTTATAAACAGAAAAATTAGAAAGCTGTAACTTGGTTTCTTGTCAGGTTTGAATGATGTAGTTTTACATTTTTTAGCATGTGCTTGGCACAAAATAAGGGCTTGACATGGATAACTGACTGTATGTTATCTTGGAAAGCCAGAACAATAACGAACATGCTTACAAGTAGGTTATGTGACCTGAGACAAGATGGATAGCTCTTCACAGTGACTAATACCTGGTACTTTCTTTAAAGGGCTTGCACTCATAAAACCATAGTTCTCTAAGTTGAACATGACATAACTTAACTGAGGACAACTAATCAAAAGAGCTATGGGTTGCAGGATATCTGTCTTGTAATTATACCTATTTTGTATGTGTTAAGTATGCAAATCTAACCTTTTGTTATTTAAGAAGGAATTATAAGTCAATTTAATTCACTAGGCATCAGAAACAGTGCTGTTCACCATGACCACTCAAAGGTGAACAAGATAACACCTTGCCTTAAATGAAGAACTCTCATCAGAAGTGATACTGTTACACTATAATATTGCAATAACAAGAGCAAGTACAAGATTTGTTGTAAATAAAAGAAACACTGGAAAGATCATATGAGAAGAAATAACGCAAACTTAGTATTTGATGAGTTTAATTGAGCTAAAAGAATACCCAAGGGAGAAAAACCAGGAGGCAGCATTATGTGAGAAGTCAAGGAGAGCTGAAATTTCATGCTGCGTAGACTCATGTTGGACACTCAGTCTTCTGGGTGGGATGTATTGTGAAAAGGTCAAGTCCTGAGAAGACTCTGATACCAAATTAAGGAGTTCTATAATTGTAATAAAGGCAAGGAAGGGCATCTGAAAAATAATCTCGCTGTGCTGATACGGTGAAAGTTGCAGAATTTAACAAACAAACTTATTTTGAAAAAGTCACAGAGAAGAGTTATGCTAATGACTAGAAAAATATTTGTGGGGCGGTGCCTGGGTGGCTCAGTTGGTTGAGCATCTGACTCTTAATTTCAGCTCAGGTCATGATCTCAGGGTCCTGAGATGGACCCTGTGTTGGGCTCCCTGCTGGGCATGGAGCCTGCTTGAGATTCTCTCCCTCTGCTCCTCTTCTTCATTCTCTCTCTCTCTCTAAACAAACAAACAAACAAACACACAAACGAAATCATTTGGGATAGGAGAGAATGATGATTATGATAACCATAATGTACAGACCACACCAACAAAACAAGTTCTGAAAATCCTACAGTGGGGCATTTTATGAAATATTTCCATCATTGTGACCATGGGGAAATTTTTCTTCCTATAGGTACATAATAGAGTGTTTATATTTAGTGGAAAGAAACAGGAAATGAGAATTAATCTCATATCCCTACTAATACTCTTGGGGAAATCACTATGGTATTCAAATAGGAATGATAATCCTATTCTACTATTTGTACAAAAGAACATACCCCATCCTAATCTAAAAGAGACAGAAGATATGAAAATAATTCTAACCACTTAAATTGGCAATGAATAAATGCAAGGAGTTATTGCTCTCATACACACACACATATGTATATATATGAATCACCTAAAAGTTTTGCCTTTGCCTTCTTGGAGCAAAATATCAAGATGTTTGAATGCACCTTAAGGTGTATTGGCACATAAAGATCAAGAGAGCTAAAAAAACAGGAAAGTGCAATGGTGTATTATGAAATAAATAGCTATATTTCCAAAATGAGGATGAAAAAGCAAAAAAAAAATTCTCAATATTCTCAATATTACTAATTCTCAATATTCTCAAAATTCTCAATATTACTAATCTTAAAGTAATAATTTGCATTTGTTTAATCATCTTCAAGCATCTTTACATATGCATACGGATTGACTGATGTGACACATTCTGGAATAAGACAACTACTAGACCCAGAGGTCACTACAATGGTGAGTGAGCCTCAATGAACCCAATGGCTCCCCTGAGCCCAAGGAAACAATTTTCTCACCTGCAAAATAAATAAAATGAAATTTCTTCCCCTGTAGACTTAGGAGGACTAAATTAGATAGTACATGTGTAATGAATAAACCAGGATTCAGTGTGTACCTAGTAAACAATAAATATAGGTGATATTATTATCATAGTTTTATGTTATTGAATTATCAAATACCGAGTTTTATTAACACATTTGAGATGAGTGAATTGAAGCTCAGAAAGACCAAACCGTTTACTTAACATTGCATGTCAGTGCTAAGACCAGAAACCATTGCTTTGATTCTACATTTAGAGCTGCCCCTAGACTCTTGATATACCTCGGTGGTGGGAGAGATGGGGTCATCTGCTTCCAAGAGAATGCCTGCTTCATATAGCAAATGTGCTACCACAAGGAACATGCCGATTTTCATGAAAAATGCCAAAATTTTTGCTATGTCAAAAATCTCGGGGCTTCTTATTTCATTTCACCTGGCTCTAAAACTCAAATTAATGTTTTAAAATAAATTTTCTTTAGTCTTACTGAGAGAAGATACCACATTAATCTAAGAAACAAAACACAAACATAAGTGCAAGGTAAAAAAAAAAAAAAAAATGTCATGCCCTGACTTATAGAAATAGGTTTCAGGTTACGTGTGGCAAAAATTAAACTCTAAGATTAATGAAGTAAAAATGAAATCAGCCCTATTTATAAATATAGCTGAAAATCTTCTTGGATTCCTTGAGCAGAAATAAATATGCAGGGCAATTCTCCTTTTGCTTTCCCCATATAATCTGGGTGTTGTTTGGGTATCTGAGCTGGAAATGATATAGACAGTAAGATAACAAGAAACCCCATTCATCACTCTGATGGCTGTTTCACTTTATCTGTGCGTAAATTGCCAGTGATAGAGTAGCCTGTCTCTCTCTCTTCTCAGCCTTATAACCAATGCTTCAGCTGAACTAAAGTTCGTTTTTTTGTAATCAAGTTTCAAGGAGCTGCATTGTTATTCATTTATTCTAGAAGAGGTAAGGTTTCCAATTCAGTGATACAATTCTGTTGTCGCCAAAAGTAAGTGAGCATAGCGCCACAGTGAACTAGATATTTAAACATCTCATTGTTGGAATCAAGCAACTATTTATTAGCATATGCACTATGTTGATGCATAAATGCATGTGAATACATACATATGCATATTTGAACAGCATCTAATATTTGATACTCCAGGGCAGTGTTATCCAATAGAACTTTCTGCCATAATAAAAAGGTTCTATATCTGCAGGGTTCAATATGGTAGTCACCAGCCATATGTAACTATAGAGCATTGAAATGTGTCTAGTGTAACTAAGGAACTGCAGTTTTAATATCATCTAATTTAATTAATTTTAATTTAAACAGCCGGCATGTGGCTATTGGCTACCATATTGCTCAGTGCCTTTCTAGAAAAATCACTAATTCACTTGACCTCAAACTAAACTCTCTTCCTAAATGAATATGTACTATGATATTCTTTTGTTTTGTTTTGTTTATTTATTAATTTATTATTTTATTGTGTTGTGTTAGTCACCATACAGTACATCATTAGTTTTTGATGTAGTGTTCCATGATTCATTGTTTGCATATAACACCCAGTGCTATATGCAATTTGTACCCTCCTTAATACCTGTCCTATGATATTCTTATAAATATCTTATTATCTTATATCTTACATTCTTATGAATAATTCATGTTTTAAGGCAAAAGCCAAAATACACATTACATATTTTACCAGTGGATATACTCAGGTTTAGAGAGGATCATATCAAATGGGGATTTATATCTGAGGTGCTAATTGCTGTTCTGTTTCATTGCTGATGCTCAACTTTTCAATGAAGGAATAGTCAAAGGAAAAACAAGAAACAAAAAGCAAAAATCAGAAACACAAACAACCTAACAGAAAGTAGTTGACTCCTTATGCAGAATTCACAGAAGTTTTAGAAAATTTAACTCTTTCTTAATGAGGATCTGAATAGAGATTTTCGAAAAAAGGGATATGTTTTCATCCTATTAAGTGACATGCAGAAACTGTAATGCAATTAGACAATGTCTAATCCTATGCCTATCATCATTCTGAGGTTTCACTGGCTAATATTTACTACTTGTCTTTTCCTTTGACTTAAAACCTTTGGAAGGTAAACTAAATTGACAAGTTCTCATTGGTGATGTCATTTCAATTATGTAAGTTGCCAACATATCTAATCAGTGTGAACAGTATCAGTAATAACCTCAAAGTTTGTTATTTATACACAATTCTTAAATATTCACTTCCAAATATCAGGAAGCATTCTAAATAGAACTCCAAATAAAATTTTCCATTTCTCTTTTATGCATTGACATTATATCATTCATTTATTTTTTTCTGAGGTCTTGAAACCTGGTGGAATTTGGCATGCTAAGTTTCAAACTTGCTTGGGAATGGTAACTCTTGTTTTTTCCAGTTTCCACTTATGGAAATGGGGGTGTCTATCCAATGCCTGTTCTACTATTATCTTTTGGAAACAGAGAACTTGCTTTGTAGTTTCACAGAGCTACAAGTGAAGAGGAATTTTGATTAGGGATAGATCATTCATATAGCCCCCTCCGTACTTAGATGATGAGAGTTGGGACATTTCAAATAGATTATATTTAAATAAATTTTGGATTTAGAGTTGATGGTAGTGAGAGTGAACACTTTTAGGGATATTGGGATAAGATGAATATGTTTTGGGGGCGCCTGGGTGGCTTAGTGGGTTAAAGCCTCTGCCTTCGGCTCAGGTCTTGATCTCAGGGTCCTGGGATCAAGCCCCGCATCGGGCTCTCTGCTCAGCAGGGAGCCTGCTTCCCCCTCTCTCTCTGCCTGCCTCTCTGCCTACTTGTGATCTCTCTCCTCTCTGTCAAATAAATAAATAAAATCTTAAAAAAAAAAGATGGATATGTTTTGTACATGTAAATGTGAATTTGGGGGTGGACATAGGGCTAACTGCAGTGGGTAGAATCCCTAGTCATCCCTCAGAATTCATGTCTACTCAAAAATGTAGAATGTGACCTTACTTGAAAATAGGTTCTTTGCAGATGTAATTAAGGATGAAGATGGGATAATGCTAGATTTGGTACACTCTAAATCCAATGAGAATGTTTATATAAGTGAAAGAAAAGGACACAGAAACAGAGAATAAGGCAATGTGAGGATGGGGCAGAAATTTGAATAATGCCTATGTAAGTCAAGTTACAATAAGGATTGTAAGCAACCACAAGAACCTAGGAGAAAGAAATTGGATAGTTTTTTCCACCAGTCTTGAGAAGGAATCAACCCTGTTGATAGCTTGATTTCAAACTTCTGGCTTTCAGACCTGCAAAAGAATAAATTTCTGTTATTTTAAGCCACCGCAATTGTGATAATTTGTTAGCAGCCCCAGGAAATATATATATCTTATAAAATAGGAAACATTTTTGAGGATTGATTTAAATATTACAAAAGTGTGTATTATATAATTGACATTGCTCTACATAGTATATAATATGTGAAAAAATATTTAAAATTTAAATACCATCCAAGGTAGAACAATAATTATATTGTTGATTATATTGATTGATTATATTACCCTTGTATTTTTTATATAATTGAACTGTGCATTACCTAACATTAGTGACATTAAAGAAAAAAATGTTAAAATTATGTTCAATAGGTAGTTATGTAATTCTGTGTAGGCATTGAATCTTTCAAGTAAATATTCCCATATGAAAAAATTCCTCGGGGCACCTGGGTGGCTCAGTCGGTTAAGCGTCTGCCTTGAGCTCAGGTGGTGATCCCAGGGTTCTGGGATCAAGCCCCGCATCGGGCTTCCCACTCACCGGAAAGCCTGCTTCTCCCTCTCCCTCTGCCTGCCGCTGTGTCTACTTGTGCTCTTTCTCTATCTCCCTGTCAAATAAATAAATAAAATCTTAAAAAAAAAGAAAAAAGAAAAAATGCCTCATATACCATACAAATGTATGTCTATCTATATTTCATATACAATAAAAATAAATCTGTCAACTTAGCTAAAAGTTTCATGTGAATATAAAATTTAGGTCAAAAAATATCCATGATTAAACACCTTAAATTTTATATATATATATATATAATATACACACACAAATCAGAAAGAAATAAAATATAAAGAAATTAATAGAGTTTCCACAAAATGTCTTTTCTATGAACTTCATGAAGTTATTGATAACAGAAGCTATGGAGGGTGCTGAGAAAGCACTGTGCCTGGATACAAATGAAAATGTTGGTAATGTGACTACCAAATTTATAATAATAAAGAGATAATGGTAATTACTCCCTAAAATGTATTTATTCTTATAACCCATTCATTAATTTCACAAAATTAATACTTCATTGCCCCCTTGGAATCAGTCAAATATTAACTGAAAGTCTTTCATGTTTGTGTAAAATATGTATTTACTAAATTCTATTATATGTGATATGTGAGATTCAAGAGAACTTGAGTTTAACTCTCTCAAAACTTGATGTGAATTTTTCTCTTAAAAAGTGGGTATTTTCTAACAGTAGACCTAACATTTGATATAGCTCTTTCTTTAAATATTATGCATTGTCCAGCCATTCTTTTCTTTTTTTAAGATTTATTTATTTATTTTAGAGAGAGAGAGAGCAGGGAGGAGAGGCAGAGGGGGAAGGTGACAGAGTCTTAAGCAGATTCCGCTCTCAGCATGGAACCTAACCCAGGGCTCAATCAGTCTCATGACCCTGAGATCAAAACTTGAGCCAAACCAAGAGTCACTTAACTGACTCCTCCTCCCAGGTACCCCATGTGCAGCCTTTCTTAACAAAGAATATTCAATATAAAGAAGGCATATTACATAATAATATTTAATTTTCGTTTAATGGCTATTTAAAGTTTACTTGACTTTATTATAAAGCATAGTAATTGTACTGTCAGACATTCTAAATGGAATACAGCAGTAAATTAATATGTATCATAGGAATAGTTGGAATTTGCTTTAAAAAAAATAAATCTTTTGATGTTTGCTAGTTTTTGCTCACTGGATTCTTTACATTAAAGGTAAAGTTAAGGACACAGAATCTGGTATTACATATAAATATAAATGTAATATAATATATAATATAAATATGAATTATAGTAGAATTATAGTACAACTTAATACAATATATAAATAATTTTTTATAGAATGTGTAGTATATGGTATATACTATGTATAGTCTATAATATATATTATATAATATAGTATGAATATAACTATATATCATATCTGGTGTATATACATATATAAATTTATATGGGTAGTATATAAATTTATGCATCATATATAAATTTATATGTATATATGTTTATTATTATAATTATAATGATACAAATATATAAATATGAATATATATATAAATATAATACAAATATAATGTGAATATGAATAAGATATAAGTATCATATAAATATAATACAAATATATAATGCAAATATATACATATAAGTATGTATATATCTGTAAATACAGTATCTTAGTCTGCATTTCTATGTTCATATTTAAGTCGACTCTAAAATTTTCCCCAAGAACATTGGTGGAATTTCTTGCTCCACATTTGTAAAAATAAAATCCATTTTCTTACCAGCAAAGCAAAGCAACAAACACTGCCGATAAATAATAATAATAATAATAATATATTCTAAAGTGAAATAAATGTTTCTGTATCAGGAACCAGAAAACTAATGGCAATTTTTAAACTCTTAGTATATCTTTAAAAATACTAAAGAGGCCCAACTTCTCAGGGCCAGTTTTATAAGGTTAAAAAGAAATAAAAACTGGTAGACAATTGTACAGTAGGACAGTAAATGTGTTTTTCTTTTAATTTAGAGAATATCTGTGGATAGCCCACTCAATGACCAATAACATGTGAAGTCTTTTTATAGCTTACATGTGTTGGATTTAAAGAAATAAAACAGTATTACCTAGACGCATTGCTTCAGGAAGGCTGTTTGATGGAGTTTCTCAGAAACTTTCAGGTTATCTGTGTTTTGCTCAATGGGGAAGTTATTTTCAATTTAAGCTGCAAGAAGGCGGAGACTCTTCCTTTCAAAGGATTCCTTTAGAAACCTTGTGATTGCCACAGCAGGCAGGGAACCTGACTTATGGGGAAGAGAGGTATAAAGTTTCCACATTAGATGGAGAGAGAGAACCTTAGAGCCACAGATAACATTTGATAATTTCGCAAAGGAAAAAGCCAAGCCTTCGTACAAATCATATGATAGTTTTAAGTTTCACATCAGCAAATTGAGTAAGTAAACAAATTTAGTGTAACACAAGAGGGATCAGCGGTTAAAATTACATATATAGAAAGTACATGTGCCTTAAATATTTTACTTTTACCAAAACACAGAGATGCTAATTAATATGTCAATCTTTGATCATAAGGCCAAGCCTTTCTTTTTAATACAAGTCCTTGATTGATGTTGCATATTTCTTTTTTTTTTTTTTTAAGATTTTGTTATTTATTTGAGAGAGAGAGAGAGCGCGCGCGCACACAAGCAGGGGGAGTGGCAGAAAGAGAGGGATAAGCAGGTTCTCCACTGAAGGGAGCATGAGTAGAGGCTCAATCCCAGGACCCTGGTATCATGACCTGAGCTGAAGGCAGAAGCTTAACCGACTGAGCTATCCAGGCTCCCCGCATTTTTTTTTTTAATAAAATGCACCCATGATTTCTAGTTTTATGTTATTAAGAGCAAAAACCAGAAGCAAAAAACACAGAATTGTTCTTATTTTATAACAATTCTCCTTAATCTTTTGTCTGGATGTATTAGACCTCAACTGACTGATTTATATTTTTGTTTACTCATGTTTATTGTTTTCTAAAACATATTGATGTATCTTATGGAACAGATATCGTTTGTACACTAACTTCAATTGGTTTACATGATAATTGAATCATGTTATTGAATTAACCTATACAATTGGAATAGTTTTCGGAACAAACTAAACCAACTCTTGATAACCATACAACATGAGTAGTGAAAGCGTAAATTTAAGAGTACTCAAGATTGCATGTCATGAGCATATATTAGTCTATTTTGCAGAAATAATAGAAGCAATCAGTTCCTTGGGCCAGTGAGTAAATTGGATATCATTTAAGAGCACTTAAATCACACCAATAACTGGAAATAAAGAATATAAAGGCTGAGAATTGCATGGGTATAAATTCCTGTTATGGACGATTACGTGTATGCCTGAAACTCCAGGGAACTCCAAGCTCCTTGCTTTCTCAGCTAGCAGGGGTCTTCTTCCCTGCTTAGGTTTTCTTTTAAAAAATGGTAGGACACTTTACATTATGAATCCTCAAGATGTCTAATGCTCTCTTCTCCCTAAAATATTGCTTGGATACTGGCTTAAAATAGGAACGTATAAGGAGAATAACATAGAACAGATAATCCCAAACTATGACAGTTCAACTTAAAATGTTTTGACTTTACAAGAGTACAAAAACTATAAACTTTCATTAGAAACCTTACTTTGCAATTTGAGTTTTGCTTTTTTGCTCCCCAGGCTAGTGATATGAGGTACAATATTCTCTTGTGATTTTCTTCTCTTGTAACTATTCTTAATAGTTACCTGTTCTCTTGTGATGCTGGGCAGCAGCAGTAGCCAGTCAGTCATGCAATCACATACTCACGACCATTCTATACCGAGACAATCATCCTGTTTTTCATATTCAGTACAATAGTCCATAACTGACATGACATATTCAACACTTGATTATAAAAGAAGCTTTGTGTTAGATGATTTTACCCAACTGTATGCTAATGTAAATGTTCTGAGCACAGTGCTGACAAAACTGACTCTACCTTTGGCCCTCCATCTTACTCACACCTGGGCAATGATTTCCCTCCGGGATCCATGTTCCAGGCCCCTTAGAGGTTAATGGATACCCTGAACAGAATGTGGCAAGGTTTGCTCTGATCTTTCTGGAAGTGGTGCCCATAAAGCAGCATTTTCGATAACAAGTAGAGATCGTCTGGCACGCAGCACAGATGGCACCATTTTAGATAACTACCCTATGACCTCATCACAAAGCCCCTCACTCTATAAAAGCTGTGGCTTACGATCCAGACTGAAGCAGAAAAAAGCTACATAGTACCTGAGTCATCAGTCCACCTACCTCATTCTCCCCTGTCAGGAAGTTACCCTGAATAAAACTGTGTAAGTGGTATGGAGTGTCTTACTTCATTTTTTGGTCTCAAAGGACTTTTGCAATCTGGAGGATACTTTACAGTCCCTACTCCACCTTCTAACAGCATATAAGGTTGGCTATGCTATGCTATGATGTTTGGGTGGTTGGATGTATTAAATGCATGTTTGACTTGTATGTTCAACTTTTAATAGTTTTATTGGTATGTAACACCATCGTAAGTGGAGGAAGATCTGTATAATGTTAAACAATTTCAAAGAAAATGCAATAAAATGTGGCTTCTTCTCAATAGCATTAAAACACCCATTCTAAAAAAAAAAAACACCCATTCTAACCAAAATAATACATAAATATAATGAATTCCCAATGAAAACTTAATAGAACATTTTAGTTTTGGAATTTAACAAGTTGATTCTAAAATTGATGTGAAAGAACTAAAGCTGTAAGTAACTACAGTGAATTTAAAGAACTTGAAAGATGCCCTACCACACTTCACAATTTATACAGTTTTCTAAATTAAAACAGCGTGATATTAGAATAATTTCTATGGATGAATAATCCAGTAAAATAGAATAAGCTAGAAAAGAGCCTTTATATGGAATCTTTATATACGAATGAAATGGCAAAACTAGTTAGGATAAACATAATTCCATAAATTATTGCTAAAAAAGAGGTAATACACAAAGAAGATTTTTTTAAAGATTTTATTTATTTATTTGACAGAGAGAGAGAGATCATAAGTAGGCAGAGAGGCAGACAGATGGAGAGGGGGAAGCAAGCTCCCCACAGAGCAGAAAGCCTGATGCGGGGCTTGATCCTTGGACCCCGAGATCATGACCTGAGCCGAAGGCAGAGGCTTTAACCCACTGAGCCACCCAGGCACCCCAAGATTTTTTTTTTAATTCAAATAGTTCTAGGTGCCTGGGTGGTTCAGTCATTAAACATCTGCCTTCGGCTCAGGTCATGATCCCAGTGTCCTGGGATCAAGCCCTGTGTCAGGCTCCCTGCTCAGCAAGAAGTCTGCTTCTCCCTCTGTCACTCCCCCTGCTTTTGTCCTCTCGCTCGCTGTCTCTCTCTCTCTCTGTCAAATAAATATATAAAATATTTAAAAATTTTTCAAATAGTTGTACCCCCCTTACACTACATGCCCCAGGCTGTGCATGTACACACACACACACACACACACACACACACACACACACCAATTCCAAGTGACTTAAAGAAACTAAATAAAGGGAAAAATTAATATTTAAAGATAATACAGGAGCACATCCTCATGATTGGGTGTAGGGAATATTTCTTTTTTTTAATACTTTTTTTTTTCATTTTTTTAGATTTATTTATTTATTTATTTATTTGACAGAGAGAGATCACAAGTAGGCAGAGAGGCAGGCAGAGAGAGAGGAGGAAGCAGGCCTCCCGCTGAGCAGAGAGCCTGATGCGGGGGCTTGATCCCAGGACCCTGAGATCATGACCTGACCCGAAGGCAGAG
>JAPYYM010001709.1:0-13150 GCA_028534135.1 Potos flavus
CCTACCAACAGTATAAGAGTGTTCCCCTTTATCCACACCCTCACCAACACTTGTTCTTTCCTGTGTTGTTAATTTTAGCCATGCTGACTGGTGTGCAATGATATCTCATTGTAGTTTCTATTTGTATTTCCATGATGGTAAGTGATGATGGACATCTTTTTGTGTGTCTGTTGGCCATCTAGATGTCTTTTTTGGAGAAATATCTGTTCATGTTTTCTGTCCATTTATTAATTAGATTGTTTTTGGGTGTTGAGTTTTATAATTTCTTTATATGTTTTGAATACTAACCTTTTATCAGATAGGACATTTGCAAATATCTTTTATCATTCAGTACATTGCCTTTTAGTTTGGTTGATTGTATCCTCTCTTTCTTTCTTTTTTTTTTTTTTTTTGATGTTGTCCCATTAGTTTATTTTTGCTTTTGTTTCCCTTGCTTCAGGAGATAGATCTGGAAAAAACTTGCTATGGATAATGTCAAAGAAGTTACTGCCAATGTTCTCATCTAGGATTTTGATAGTTTCCAGTCTCACATTTAGGTGTTTCACCATTCATTTGAGTTTATTTCTGTGTATGGTATAAGAAAATGGTGGAGTTTTATTCTTTTGCATGTTGTTTTCCAGTTTTCTCAAGACCATTTGTCAAAGAGACTCTCCCTTTCCCATTGAATATTCTTTCCTGTGTTGTTGAAGATTAATCGACCATATTCTGGGTCATTCATTTCTGGGTTTTCTAATCTTTTCCACTGGTCTATGTATCTATTTCTGTGCCCATACCAGGCTATTTTGATTACTATGGTTTTGTAATATAACTTGAAGTCTGGAATTGTGATGCCTCCAGCTTTGGTTTTCTTTTTCAAAATTGTTTTCTCTATTAGGGTTCTTTTGTGGTTACATGCAAATTTTAGGATTATTTGTTCTAGTTCCATGAAAAATGCTGTTGGTATTTTGTTAGACATTACATTAAATGTGTGGATTTCTTTGGTTAGTATAGACATTTTAACAATATTTGTTCTTCTAATCCATGAGCATGGAATATCTTTCCATTTCTTTGTGTCATCTTCAATTTCTTTCATTAATGTTTTATAGTTTTCAGAGTACAGGTCTTTCTCCTCTTCGGTTCAATTTATTCTAGTATCTTATTATTTTTGGTGCAATTGTAAATGGAATTGTTTTTCTCTGCTGTTTTATTATTAGTGTATAGAAATGCAATAGAGGGGCGCCTGGGTGGCTCAGTTGTTAGGCGTCTGCCTTCGGCTCAGGTCATGATCCCAGAGTCCTGGGATTGAGCCCCGCATAGGGCTCTCTGCTCTGCGGGAAGCCTGCTTCTCCCTCTCCCACTCCCCCTGCTTGTGTACCCTCTCTCGCTGTGTCTCTCTTTGTCAAATAAATAAATGAAAAATCTTAAAAAAAAAAAGAAATGCAATTTCTGCACATTCATTTTATATCCTGCAACTTTACTTATCAGTTCTAGCAGTTTTTTGGTGGAGTCTTTTGGGTTTTCTAAATATAGTATAATGTCATCAGCAAATAGTGAAAGTTCTGCCTCTTCCTTACCAATCTGGATGCAATTTATCTCTTTCTGCTGTCCAATAAATGTGGTTAGGACTTCAAATACTATGTTAAACTAAAGTGGTAAGAGTGGACATCCTTGTTTTGTTCCTGACCTTAGGGGGAAAATCTCTCAGTTTTTTCCCCATTGAATATGACGTTCACTGTAGATTTTTCATCCATGGTCTTTATTATGTTGAGGTATGTTCCCTCTAAACCTACTTTGTTGGGTTTTTTAAAATTATGAGTGGTTGTTGTACTTTGTCAAATGCTTTCTTATCATCTGTTGAAATCATCATATGATTCCTACACTTTCTTTTATTAATGTGATGTATCTCATTGATTAATTTGTGAATATAGAATGACCCTTGAAAACCATGAATAAATCCTACTTGACAGTGGTGAATGATTTTTTAAATTTATTGTTAAATTCAGTTTGCTAGTATTTTGTTGAGAATTTTTTAATGTACGGTCATCAGAGATGTTGGCCTGTAGTTCTCTTTTCTTGTGGTGTCTTTATCTGGTTTTAGTATCAGGGTAATGCTGGCCGTATAGATTGAATTAGGAAGTTTTCCTTCCTTTTCTAGTTTTCGGAATCTTTTGAGAAGAATAGGAATTAATTCTTCTTTAAATGTTTGGTCAAATTTGCCTGTGAAGCCATTTGGTCCTGGACTTCTTTGTTGTTTTGGGAGTTTTTTGATTACTGATTCAATTTCTTTACTGGTTATCAGTCTGTGCAAAGTTTGTATTTCTCTTGCTTCATTTTTGGTAGGTTATATTTTTAGGAATTTACCCATTTCTTCCAGGTTGTCCAATTTCTTGTTACATAGTTCTTCAAAATAGTCTTTTATAATTGTTCGTATTTCTGTAGTGTTTGTTGTTATTTCTCTACTCTCATTTGTCATTTTATTTGTTTGAGTCTTTTTTTCTTGATAAGTCTGGCTAGAGGTTTATTAATTTTATTGATTTTTTTCAGAGAACCAGCCCCTGGTTTCATTGATATGTTCTACTTTTTATGGGTTTTCTTTGTTTTTTAGTTTCTATATCATTTATTTCTGCTCTAATTTTTATTACTTCTTTCTTCTGGTTTTAGGTTTTGTTTATTTTTCTTTTTCTATCTCCTTTAGGTGTAAGTTTAGGTTGTTTGAGATTTTTCTTGCTTCTTGAGGTAGGCCTGTATTGCTATACACTTCTCTCTTAGAACTGTTTTTGCTGCATCCCAAAGTTTTTGGACTATTGTTTTTTCGTTTTCATTTGTTTCCATGTAATTTTCTATTGCCTTATTTCTGATTGACCCATTCATTGTTTAGTAGCATGTTATTTAACCTTCATGTATTTGTGGTCTTTCCAGATTTTTTCTTTTGGTTGACTTTTAGTTTTATAGCTTTGTGGTCAGAAAAGATGCAAGGTATTACTTCAGTCATTTTTCATTTATTGAGGTTGTTTTATGGCCTAATATGTGATCTGCTCTGGAGAGGTCCCATTTGCACTTGAAAAGAATGTGTATTCTGCTGTCTTAGAATAGCATATTCTGAATACAACTTTTAAATCTCTCTGTTTCAGTGTGTCATTCAAAGCCATTGTTTCTTTGCTGAATTTCGGTTTAGATGATCTATTGATGTAAGTGGGATCACTTACACTTAAAGTCCCCTACTAATATTGTATGAATTACCTTGTTTGTTATTAATTGATTTATATAATTGGGTGTTCAAATGTTGTGTGCATAAATATTTACAATTGTTATATCTTCTTTTTGGATTGTCCCCTTTATTATTATATAGTGTCCTTCTTTATCTCTTGTAAGAGTCTTTGTTTTAAGGTCTACTTTGTCTTGTATAAGTATTACTACTCAGCTTTTTTTTTTTTTTACATCCATTTGCATGATAGATATTTCTCCATCTCTTCACTTTCAATTTGTGGGTGTCCTTAGGTCTAAAATGAATCTCTTATAGACAGCATATAGATAGCCCTTGTCTTTTTTTCAATCCATTCTGTCACCCTATGTGTTTTGATTGGAGTGTTTAGTTCATTTGCATTCAAATTATTGAAAGATATGTATATAACTGTCTTCTTTTGTCATGCTGCTTTTAAGATTTTTTTCTTTCCCAAGGATACCTGGATGGTTAGGTGCCTGCCTTCAGCTCAGGTCATGATCCTAGGGTCCTGGGATAGAGTCCCACATCAGGCTTCCTGCTCAGCAGGGAGTCTGTGTCTGTGTCTCCCTCAGCCTGCTGCTTCCTCTGCTTGTGCTCTCTGTCTCTCTCTATCGGAAAAATAAATAAATAAAATTTAAATTTTTTTTTTCTTTACCACTATATTTTTCCTTTTTAATTACCATATATCTTGGTATGGATCTGCCTTTGTCAATTTTGTTGAAGGTTTTATGTGTATCCTGGATCTGGATATCTGTTTCCTTCCTCAGATTAGGGAAGTTTTCTGCTATTATTTCTTCAAATAGATTTTTCTACCCCCTTATCTTTCTCTTCTTCTTCTGGGACCCCTATAACACTAATGTTGTTACCTTTCATGGGGTCACTGAGTTCCCTAAGTCTAGTTTCATTTTGCATAATTCTTTTATCTCTCTTTTGTTTAGCTTGATTATTTTCCACTACTCCTTCTTCTAGGTCACTAATTCATTTCTGTGCTTTTCCCACCCTATTGTTTTTTCCATCAAGTATGTTTCTCATCTTGTTTATTGAGCTCTATTATCTCTGCTGCTATTCCTTATCTCTGTGTTAAGGGTCTCACTCATGTTATCCACTCTTTTCTCAAGTCCAGTGAGTATCCTTATTATCATTGCTTTAAATTCACTATCAGGCATGTTATTTATATCTGTTTTGCTTAGATATTTAATTATGGCCTCATCCAGTTCTTTCATTTGAGATAAATTTCTCTGTCTCCTCATTTCATCTTCCTCTCTGTGTTTGTTTCTCTGTTAAGAAAGTCAGCTATGTCTTCTGCTCTTAAAAGTATTGACTTTATGAAGAGGAGTTCCTGGAGTGCCCTGCCTGAAGTGAACCCTTGTTCACCAGATCCTGGCACTTCAGGAAATTATCCTTCAGGAAAATACATGTATCTTATGCCCTGCTTTTGTGTCTGGGTCACTTTTCCTTTCAGTGCAATCATCTGCACTGACTCTCTGCCTGTTGTGGGCTGTGTTTACTGTTTGTGTTGTTATTGCACCCCAGGGAGGCCAGCTCTGAGGGGGTGTGTCCACTGGGTAACTTGGGAGTTGGGGAAGAGTGTTAATGAAATTTGTGCTGGGCCACTAGTCCTACACAGCACTGCACTGCTGTGGACTGTGCACAGGGGTAGCAGGGGTACAAGGCTGGGTGCAGCAATGGCTGGGCCCTGCTGGGTGGGAAATGGTGGCCGGGCACTGCACAGAGGCTGGGTGCAGTGTAACACCTGGGTGCAGCATGCCATGGCAGCAGTGTATTTGGTGGCTGAGCATGGAATGTGGAAGCAGCTATTCACCTGGTGGCTGGGCAGCATGCGTACACAGCTTTACCAAAATTTGCCCTGAACCCAGGGTTGGGGCTAGCCAGCTTGGAGTGGGTGAGTCCTCAGGAGAACTTGTGGCTGTGATGTGCTGCTAGCAGGTGAGGTAGCAAGTGTCTGTGCAGTTCTGCCTCCTGAAGATGGCCCTTTGTTTATATTGGGGGGCAGGGGGAGAAATGGTGCCTGTGATCTTCCTCATTTTTGGAGAAGTCCCCTAACATACTCTGAATCCACCATGAACAGATCTGTTTCCCATTTGCCCTCAGCATTGTAAAAAACTGCCCTTTTTATGTTATCTCTCTGTGCAGGCTGCTGTCTCTTTAAGGGTGGCAACCCAGCTATCGCTCACCCTTCCCTCTAGCCCAATGTTGAGTCAGCCCACTTTTAAAGCTCCAGGCTTCAAGTCTCATGCTGTTATACAAGCTCCAAGAATTTAGCCTCTTTGGTTTTCAAAGCTGTACTTCATGGGAATTAGTCTTCCCCATGTGAGCTCCCTGGTGTGAAGACCTGTTTCTCTGTGTGCACAGCCTCCTCCCTCCTATAGGCAATCTCTCTCCACCTTTCTGACCTTCCTAAATTTTCAGATGCAGCTTCTTCTCTATATTTAATTGTAGAATGTTTTCTGTCAGTCTTTTGATTGCTCTGGTTTATTGACTTGGAAGTTAGTGATATCTAGTTGTAAATGTAGGATGGAGTGATCTTAGGGTCCTCTTACTCTTCCCATGTTCCTTAAATTTTTTGAAATAAATTTAAATATTATTAGAACAATATCAATAAAAGTTAGTATTTATTGAGTTTTACCATTTATGCTAAGAACTATTTTAACTGCTTTACATATATTGGCTCTCCCAATATTCGTAATTACTATAAAGTAAGTACTATTATCCATATTTTACAGATAAGAGAAATGAACTCCAGAGAAACTATAATTTGTTTAGTCCCAGGTAGCTAATGAATGGTAGAAGTGGAATTGAACATAGACAGATTGGAAGCAGAGCCCTAGCACTTAAACACTCCCTAGTTCAGTCTAAATTTTGAACGGACCGTTGAAAAGAGAATTTTTAAATTGGAATATTAGAGATCTGAAATAAACCTAAACAGAATTTAGCACAAAATTCTGTTTAGTACAAAATTCACAAAGATATAAACAAGTAAATAGCAGGTGGAAGACATACAGTATAAATAGAGGGGGCCCAACATTTGTCTATTAAAAGTTCTGGACAAACAGTATAAAAGAAATGGCTAAATGGGGGAACATAGGTGGCTCCATTGGTTCAGCAGCTTCCTTCAACTCAGGTCATGATCTCGGGGTTCCTGGGATTGAAGCCCTGCTCAGAGGGAGCCTGCTTCTTCCTCTCCCTCTGCCACTCCCCCTGCTTGTACTCTCTCACTCTCTCTCTGTCAAATAAATAAAATCTTCTAAAAAATAGTTAAATTAAAAGACCATATTTGGAGAAATCATTGAGAGGAATTTGCCAAAATTAAATGAAGATGTAAATCTTGAATGGACTGCAAAGAGAGAATTTTTGAGTTGGAAAATTAGAGAAATGAAAGAAATTAAAACAAAATTTAACAATGTGCCAGAAACAAAGGGCATGTCACCCGTGAAGAATTGGACATAGAACATACTTCACACCACTACAATAGATGACAATGGAGTAATACTTTAAAGTGTTGAAGGAATAGAATAGTCAACAGGATTTTGTGCTTAGTAAATATGGTGGACAAGATAGTTAATCAGTGATAGATCCTTATTTAAAGATCGACAAAATATCAGCAAGAAAAAAGTGAGCCCAGGTACAAGAAACAATAGTAACACAAATTGACAACAAATGGCAATTTAACTAACTGCTGAATAAAAGAATGTTTTATTTTAGGCTAAAATTAACAACACAAGAAACAAGAGGTATTGGCAAGGATGTGGAGAAAGGGGAAACTTTTTACACTGTTGGTAGGAATGCAAAATGGTGTAGCCACTCTGGAAAACAGTATGGAGTTTCCTCAAAAAGTAAAAAATAAAACTATCCTACAATCCAGCAATTGCACTACTAGGTATTTACCCAAAGAATACAAAATATTAATTCAAAGGGATACATGCACTTTGATGTTTATAGCAGCACTATCTATAATAGCCAAATTATGGAAAGAGCCCAAATGTCCATCAACTGATGCATGGATAAAGAATAGTATACATATATAATGCAATATTATTCAGCCATAAAGAAGAATGAAATCTTGCCATTTGCAAAGATGTGGGTGGAGCTAGAGAGTATCATGCTAAGCAAAATAAGTTGGAGAAAGGCAAATACCATATGAGGTCACTCATATGTAAAATTTAAGAAACACAATGAATAGGGGGAAAAAAATAGAGGCAAACCAAGAAACAGACTCTTAACTATAGAAAAAAAATTGATGGTTACCAAAGGTGGGGCAGATGAATTAAATATATGATGGGGATTAAGGAGTGCCCTTGTTGTGATGAGCACCCAGTGTTGCATCGAAATGTTGAATCACTAAATTATACACCTGAAACATTAATATTACACTGTATTTTAACTAACTAGGATTTTAATACAAATTTTAAAAAATGTTTTATTTAAAAAAAATTAGTAGAAATAAAACACTTAATGAAAATCAGCTGGGAGCCCCATGTTAGATGCCCTGCCTCACTGGGAGTCTGGTTCTCCCTCTCCCTCTTACCATCCCCCTGCTCACTTTCTCTCTCTCTCTCTCTGTCTCTCTCTCATAAATGAAAAAGCTTAAAAAAAAATCAGATGGGGAGGGGTGCCTGGGTGCCTCATTCAGTGCAGTGTCTTCCTTTAACTCAGGTCATGATCGGGTCATGATCAGGTCCAGGGATCCAGCCACACAATGGGCTCATGTTCAGTGGGAAGTCTGCTTCTTCTTCTCCCTCTGCCCCGCCCCCTGCTTGCGCACTCTCTTTCTCAAATAAATAAAATCTTTAAAAAATTTCAGATGGGGAAGTGTTCTAAGGGTAAAGTGCTCCAAGATTCTTGCTGTAGTCAGCTTTATACTTTGTTAGAACAATAATAGCTGAACATTTGTACGTAGTAAGTTTAAGCAGAGCCCATAGTGGGCTGAAAATGTCTCCTAAGATGTCTATGTCCTAATTCTTGAAATTTATGAAAATTGTCTTATATGGCAAAGACTTTGCAAATGTGATTAAGTTAAAGATCTTGAGATGGAGAGATTTTCCTGGGTTATCTGGCTGGGCTCTAGAGATAATCACAAGTGTCTCTATAAGAGGGAGGCAGAGGGAGATTTGACAAAAGACTGAAGGCAATGGAGGCAATGGAGGCAGAGATTGTAGTGCTATGGCCACAAATGAGGGAATTCTGGCAGGCATCAGAAGTTAAAGGAGGCAAGGAAGTGTTTCCCCTAGAAGCTCTGTAGAGAGCTCAACCCTGCTTGCAACTTGGTTTCAGACTTCTGGATTCTAGAATTGTGAAAGAGTAAATTTCTCTTGTTTTAAGCCACAAAATTTGTAGTGATTTGCTATAACAGCCACAGGAAGCAAATATAAATACTAAATTAAAAGTAATAAAAACCAAAATATCTCTCCCTAGTTTTAAAACAAAAGAAATCCATGCACAATAGCAACAACAATTGCAACGTACCAATGAGTAGTGCTAGAAGATACACAGATATGGAAGATCTCAACTGAGAAAATTTCAAAATGTTATTAGGGAGAGAAAAAAATGAAGGAAATAAAGTCAGGTCTTGAGAGTATCTGTAAAGTTTTAAAACTTTTGAAAAATATCAGAAGAAAACATGGCAAAATGCTGAGTCCTTTAAATTCAGTTGTGAGTGTATTAATGCCATATTATTCTCTGTTCTTGCTTTTATATTTGAAATATTTTACAATAAAAATTAAAAAATAAAATACCATGAGTCTCTATCATATAAAGTGGAAAGAGAGTTCAAAAGATAGGGTTATGTCTTCCTGCTTGATTTTTTTTATATGAAATCTTGGAAGATGTTGACAGAAATAATTTAACATGAGTTTGATATAATCAAGGGCACTGGGATCTGGACAATTACTATGATGAAGTTTGGCAAAGATGGAACCAATAATCCCCAACTATGAGGGAAGGTGAATATGCTCAACCTGGAGATATAATGTGTTCCTCTCTGTTTAGAAAATATTCCAAAGCATGACTCAAACAATCTCAACAATTATTTTCCTTGTTTGTTTATTTGCTTGCTTTTTAAAAAGTGCACTTATTTTTCAGATAACTTAGAGGAGATAAAGATATTACCTGAGCTACAGTAAAAGCCAAATATGTGAGGATGGAAAATCTGACTCCAAATCAATTAGAGGTTACATGACATGGAGGGAGAATCTGAACCAGAGTCAGGAAATTTGGTTCCAAATCTCAGTCTACAGCTAACTAACTGTGAGGCATCTACAATTTGTATCACCTATAAGTTGGGAAGATAAAAACCTCTAAGTTCATTTTTTACATTATCATGCTATAGCTGCTTTTCAATGTTTTTGTGCCTTTTATACATGTTGTTCAAGCATCAACTGTAACCACTAGAGTTTCAGCTGAGCAGTTGACCTCCCAGTTACCAATTGCCTTTCTCAGCCTCCTTTAAGTCTAGATGTAGGATCTGGCCAATGGGTGCAAGAAGAAGTTACAAGAGCAATTTCTAGGTCTGTTCCTTTAAAAAGAGAAATTACATGTACTTTACTCTCTCTTTTCCCTTCCTAAAGGCTGGAATTCAGATGTAATGCTAGTGAGGCAGCTTTGGCCCTGTGAGGAACAAATACTTGAGGATGACAATGCTAGAATAACAAGATAATATGAACCTGGGTTCCTGGATGTCTTTGTGGAGCAGAACGATTCTCCCATAATGGCAGACTTTTCACCTTTAGACTTT
The DNA here is from genome assembly GCA_028534135.1 of Potos flavus. NCBI lineage: Eukaryota > Metazoa > Chordata > Mammalia > Carnivora > Procyonidae > Potos > Potos flavus. The sequence goes on from JAPYYM010001709.1 coordinate 9,954, forward strand.
TATGTGAAAGAAAAAATAAAACCCACCTTGTTTCAGCCCAAAGTTGTAGGTTTCTTTATTAGAGTAGCTTAACCAGTGCTTGAATTAATGCAGGAGTTGGAAAGGAGCTTCAGATTTTAATAGAAGTCCCAGAGATGGGAAATTTTATTAAGGGTCTGTGCCTACTAGTATGACCAGGAAAAAATACAACTTGAGTCTAAACGAGAAAATGATCAGAAAAACTCCACATAGAGAGACATTCTGCAAAACAAATAACTAGATTCTTAAAAATTTACAGTGTCATAAAAGACGAAAAGAGGCTGTGGTATTAGGTTAAAAAAATCTAAAGGACCATGACAAATATATGTAATCTGTGATCCTTGATTAGACCCTAAATAAAAAATAGAACAAAATAAAATTATACATAATTATATATAATTTTTAAAAAGTTCTGAAAACCTCTACCCAGAGAAGAGAACATCTGAATAAGTCTTAGAAAGAGAACCCAAGAAAATGGGTAGGTTAATGAGATGAATTCATTTATTAATGTATTGAATCTTCACTAAAGGAAATAACAACTTAGCGCATGGCTATAGTAGAGACCACTAATGGCCCCTGGGTGCTGGATATATATATTTTTATATAGCCGGAGAAATTAGAATATAAAATGCATATTGGATAATAAAATAGTGTTACATTTATTGAGTATTGCAGTTGTATTGGGGTTATGTAGGAGATTGTGAAAACATATGCTGGACTATTTAAGGGTAAAGTGTTTAATGCCTGCAACTTATTTCTAAATAGTTTAGAAAAAAATAATAATAGCAATTGTACTAGTAATTTTTGTGTATGGTAAAATATTAGCAGTTCATGAATCTAGCTGAATCTAGGTGAAGCGTATACTAATTGTTCTTTATACTGTTCTTAAAATATTTCTGTAGATTTGAAATTGTTAAAAGTAAAATGTTGGGGAAAATTTATAGTAGAAAATACACATGGATATTTTTTAAATTTTAAGGTAGAAAAACATTTTTAAATGATACATATAAAAATTGATCATATAAGAAAATATTTAACTATATTAAAATTAGAGTTCTGTTTATTGAAAGAAAAACCTTAATTCTATTTATTATATTTTTGTTAATTTTTGTTAACTGCCTAACTCTCCTCATTAGAAATGTAGATTTTGTGAAAGCAAGAATTTTTGTATTTTTTGTTTATTGGTTTATTTCTAGTTCCTATAAGTGTTAGCACATAGTGGAAACTCCATAAATATATAGTGATTAATTACTGAAGGAATCAGTTAGTGAGTTTTATAATTAAATTCTAATATTGGTTAGTAATCCTTTTAACTAAATTATAAAGCACTATGGCTCACTAGGTGTGGTTAACATCTGGTTTTGGTAGGCAATTCTAGAACTCTGACTTGATTATGTCATTTAATCCTGAAAATTGTTCTGATGACAGACTGCCTGGGTTCAAATTCTGATGCTCTCACTAACAACAGAACAATGACCACAGACAAGTCATATAAATTCACTAAGTCCCGTTTTCTTTATCTTTAAAATTGGGGGAAATAATTGTAACTACTTCTCAGGGCTTTTGTGTGTAGTAAATAAAATCATACACATAAAGTGTTGGATTCATACCAATACTCTGCTGATGTGAGCTACTAGACTTATGTGGCTTACAGAGCTTGATCTGGCCCTTTTCCTCTCCATCATCATCCATACTGATTCCACTTTATGTTTTCTGCTCTAGTCACTGTGAACCTCTTTTCCCTGAATATTCACTCTCTTATTCCCCTGTAGGCCTATATAATACACCCATGGCATAGAAAAACTTTCCTCTAAGTTTTTTGTTTGTTTGTTTGTTTTTATTAACACATAATGTATTATTTGCCCCAAGGTACATGTCTGTGACTCATCAGGCTTACACATTTCACAGCACTTACCATAGCACATACCCTACCCAATGTCCATAACCCAACCACCCTATCCCTACCCGCCCCTACCCCCCAGCCACCCTCAGTTTGTTTCGTGAGTTTAGGAGTCTCTTATGGTTTGTCTCCTTCCTGAGCCCCTCTTGTTTCATTTCCCTCCCCCACCGCCCTGACCCCCTGCCCTTCCTCTCAAATTCTTCATATCAGAGAGATCATATGATAATTGCCTTTCTCTGATTGACTTATTTCGCTTAGCATAATATCCTCTAGTTCCATCCACGTCATTGCAAATGGCAAGATTTCATTTCTCTTGATGGCTGCATAGTATTCCATTGTATATATATACCACCTCTTCTTTATCCATTCATCTGTGGATGGACATCTATGTTCTTTCCATAGTTTAGCTATTGTGGACATTGCTGCTATAAACATTTGGGTGCATGTGCCCCCTCGGATCACTACATTTGTATCTTTAGGGTAAATACCCAGTAATGCAATTCCTGGGTCATAGGGTAGCTCTATTTTCAACTTTTTGAGAAACCTCCATACTGTTTTCCAGAGTGGCTATACCAGCTTGCATTCCCACCAACAGTGTAGGAGGGTTCCCCTTTCTCCGCATCCTCGCCAACATCTGTCATTTCCTGCCTTGCTACTTTTAGCCATTCTGACTGGTGTGAGGTGGCATCTCACTGTGGTTTCGATTTGTATTTCTCTGATGCTGAGTGATGTTCAGCACTTTTTCACGTGTCTGTTGGCCATTTGGATGTCCTCTTTTCAGAAATGTCTCTTCATATCTTCTGCCCATTTCTTGATCGGATTGTTTGTTCTTTGGGTGTTGAGTTTGAGAAGTTCTTTATAGATTTTGGATACTAGCCCTTTATCTGCTATGTCATTTGCAAATATCTTCTCCCATCTGTCAGTTGTGTTTGGTTTTGCTGACTGTTTCCTTTGCCGTGCAAAAGCCTCTGATCTTGATGAAGTCCCAATAGTTCATTTTTGCCCTTGCTTCCTTTGCCTTTGGCGATGTTTCTAGGAAGAAGTTACTGAGGCTGAGGTCGAAGAGGTTGCTGCCTGTGCTCTCCTCAAGGATTTTGATGGATTCCTGTCTCACATTGAGGTCTTTCATCCATTTTGAGTCTATTTTTGTGTGTGGTGTAAGGAAATGGTCCAGTTTCATTCTCCTGCATGTGGCTGTCCAATTTTCCCAACACCATTTGTTGAAGAGACTGTCTTTTTTCCATTGGATATTCTTTCCTGCCTTGTCAAAGATTAGTTG
>JAPYYM010001710.1:0-13147 GCA_028534135.1 Potos flavus
GGGCGAGCCTGGTGGTGGGTATTGAGGAGGGCACGTATTGCATGGAGCACTGGGTGTGGTACATAAACAATGAATCTTGTAGCACTGAAAAAATAAAATAAAAGTATTTGGAGGAAAAAAAAAAAAAGAACAGTATAAGCAGCTACATGTTGATCACATTGCATCAACCCCAGGTCAGTGCAATACCATGTGAAGAGATCTCTCTGAGCCTCCTGTTCCTCTAGTGGGAAAAGGAAACCCCGGGGTGGCGGGACAACCAGCTTCCCCTAGCATGTGGGTTGGTATACAGGAGATCCTGCTCTGATCTTAAACAACAGGGACTGCAGGGCAATCTGAGGTGTTCAACCACTAAAAATATGATGGTAAAAGAACAGGGGAGGGGCTTGCAATAACCAGCACATGGATCTTGGCATACTGAGTTCATACCTGCAGTGTCCAAGTAGTAATCCCAACCAGAAGTTTTACTTACCTACAGAACAAAGTCACAGGCACATTCTGACCAGAGAGTACTAGAGGGTGAAGATCTGCCTGATTCAAATCCTCAAAGAAGGAGTTTTGAAGGGGCCTAGAGCCTGGCTTGCACATGCTCAGGCAAGGAGGTAAATCACACCGCACCCTCTGTGGACACTGACTTCCCGCCCCATTTTACCAGAATGGCTGGCAACAACTCCTGGCAGCTTCCCAGTGATGTTCAAGCCTAGAGGGAGGCAGAAAAAGCTAACTGTCCCCAGAGGAAAGCCAGTACCAGATATGAGGCATTACACTAATACACACAGGCAGGGGGTGTATAGCCAAGGTGGAGAGTAGCTCTCAGTTCCTCTCAACCAGAGAACCATTTTGAGAAACTGAGAGTAGCCTGGAGCAGCCCCATCCACTTTCGCCCAGACAAGGAGCTTAATCTCAACCCCTCCAGCTGTGGAGAATGTGGATCCATCTGACCAAAAGGGCTAGAGAAAACTCCTGGAAGTTGTGTATCCCAGCAGCACTCAATCCAAAAGGTGGCTGGTCAGAGTTAATGTTTTTAAGACAAAGCTAGTGGCCGTCTTCTGTCAGGAAACTTGGGGTGCAGGTCATCTTCAGTTAGGACAACAAAAAGCTTTACCAGCTTTAGAGCTGCTTCTCCCACTATGCCCAGGTAGAGAATCTAATTTGTAGCTCTACTCATTGCTGAATACAGTCTTCAGCCTGTCAAACCAGGGAATCTAACCAGAGCAAACAGGAAGCCACATACCCTATTAAATAGCCCTATGCATAGTGGTACCTGATAGGACAGTACAGCCCATGGGTTCCCATCTGAAGAGAAAAAAAAAAAAAAACTGACCATGTAATTTAGTGCACACTCTGGCTTGATTTGAGTCACTGGTCAAAAAGCTATATAGGCCCTGGACTCCATCCTTATGCCCTTCCAAAGCAAGGAAGCTAATTCATAACCCCATAAGCTACTGAATATAGTACCTAGTACAAACTATCTAGTAAGCCTGACCAGAGAATCCAGGTAACCAGAGTCCATCCTACAGACTTGTATGTATATAGAACCAAGCCAGCAGATTTATCCAACAGTTCTCAGCCAGTAGCTCATCCACTTCCCTGTCCTCAGAATGTAAAAGTTGCCTTGTCCCCAAATGGAAAATAATAGCAGGCCCTACCTGCTTAAGGACATTACTAGCAGACACATGCCAAACCCCAAGCTGAGCTGACTGGGAAAAAAATGTCTTGGCCAAAGAAAACCTATAAAGTCTGAAAGCAGAAACCAATCACTCATATGTGTAGATACCAATGTAAGCCATCAAAGATCATGATAAATCAGGTAAATACAACATCAAAGGAAGCTCATAATGATCCAATAACTGACTCTAAGGAAATGGAGAACTATGAATTCTTAGATAAAGTATTCAAAATAATACTGTCAAAGAATTTTAGTGTGCTACTAGAAAACACAGACAACTAAATGGAATTTGGAAAACAGTGAATTAACAAAATGGGAGGTTCAACAAGGAAATAGCATACATTAAAAGCCCCAGAAATTCTAGAGTTGACAAATCCAGTAAGTAATCTGAAGAATCCAATAGAGTATCAGAGGTAGAGCTGACCACACACAAAAAAAGAATGTCTCAAGTTTACAATATTAGAAATTACCTAGTCAGAGGAGCAAAATGAAGAAAAAAGAATAAAGCCTATGAGCATTATGGACTAAAAGAAAACCAATAGTCATTATGGAATTCCACAAGGAGAAGAGAAAGAGACAGAATGTATACTGAAAGCAATAATGGCTGAGAATTTACTAAACCTGGGAAGAGTATGGACATTCAAATCCATAAGGCCCAAAGGATCCCAAATAGGTTGAACTCAAATAGGACTAACAAAGACACATTATAATTAAATTGTCAAAAGCAAAAAACAAAGAATTTCAAGAGCAGCTAAAGAAGAGAGACATTATGTACAAGGGAACCCCTATAAGTCTATCAGCAGATTTCTCAACAGAAACTTTTTGGGCCAAGAAAAAAATGGGATGATACATTCGAAATACTGAAATAAAATAACTGTCAACCAAGAATTCTGTACCAGTAAAGTTATCCTTCAGAAGCAAAGTAGGACTAAAAGCTTTCTCAAACAAAAGCTGAAAAGTTCATTACCACTACATCTGACACACAAGAAAGGCTAAAGAAAGTTCTTTTAGTGTAAGTAAAATAACACTAATTAACATAGTAAAAACATAAAAAGGTAGTGTAAATCTCATTAGTAATGGTAAATATATAGTCACAGATTCTGTAATATGGCAATAGTTCACTTAAAATTTTAGGTTACAAGTAAAAAAATAAGCATAGTAAAAATAACTATAACTACAATAATAAGTTATTAGTCAAATAATATAAAAACATGTAAATTATACCATCAATAATCTAAATGTAAATGAAAGGAATGGTAAAAGTGTAAAGCTTAAAAATTCTACTGAAGTTAAGCTATTATCAATTTAAAATAGGATATTATAAGTTTAAGGAATTTTATGTAAACCCTATGGTAATCACAGGGGCAAAACATTTAATTACACAAAAGAACATAATAAAGAAGTCAATGCATATTGATACGAAAACACATCAAAACACACATAAAAAATAAGAAACAAGGAACAATGGATTTACAACAACAATAACAACAACCAGAAAACACATAACAAAGTGGCAATAGAAAGTCTTTATCAATACTTACTTTAATGTACACTGATTAAATTCTCCAATTAAAAGACATAGAATGGCTGAGTGGATAAGAAAACAAAATTAAATAATATATTACCTACAAGAAACTGATTTTTTTCTGAAAAATCTCTATTATTATCATTTTTATTATGATATGTTGGTCACCATACAATACATAATTAATTTTTGATGTAGTGTTCCAAGATTCATTGTTTACTTATAACACCCAGTACTCCATGCAACATGTGTCCTCCTTAATAGCCATCACGGGGCCAACACGTCTCCCTGCCCCCTTTCACTCTAAAACCCTGAGTTTGTTTCTCAGAGTCCACAGTCTCTCGGGTTCCTCTCCCCCTCTGATTCCCCCCTTCACTTTTCTTTCCTTGTCCCAGTGTCCTCCATGCTATTCCATATGTTACACAAGTAAGTAAAACCATATGATAATTGACTTTCTCTACTTGACTTATTTCACTCGAAATATCTCCACCCGTCCCATGCATGTTGATGCAAAAGCTGAGTATTCATCCTTTCTGATCGCTAATATTCCATTGTATATATGGACCACATCTTCTTTACCCATTCATCTGCTGAAAAGCATTTCAGCTCTTTCCAGTTTGGCTATCGTGAACATTGCTGCTATGAACATTGGGGTTCATATGGCCCTTCTTTTCACTACATCTGTATCTTTGTGGTAAATACCGAATAGTGCAATTGCCATGTCATAGGGTAGCTCTATTTTTAATTTTTTGAGGAACCTCCAAATTGTTTTCCAAAGTGCCTGCACCAATTTGCATTCCCACCAACAGAGTAAGAGGGCTCCTCTTTCTCCACATCCTCTCCAACATTTCTTGTTTCTTGCCTTGTCAATTTTTGCCATCCTAATTAGTGTAAGGTCATATATCAATGTAGTTTTTTTTATGGTTTTTGTAATTTTTATGCTTTATAATTTTTATTCTTTTTTATTTTTTAATTTAATTTTATTTTTTCAGTGTTCCAAGATTCATTGTTCATGCACCACACCCAGTGCTCCATGAAATATGTGCCCTCCTCAATGCCCACCACCAGGCTCACCCAACACCCCACCCCCTCCCCTCCAAAACCCTCAGATTGTTTCTCAGAGTCCACAGTCTCATGGTTCATCTCCCCCTACGATTTCCCGCAATTCACCCTTCCTTTCCTTCTCCCAATGTTCTCCATGCTTTTCCTTATGATCCACACATAAGTGAAACCATGATAATTGACTCTCTCTGCTTGACTTATTTCACGCAGCATAATCTCTTCCAGTCCCGTCCATGTTGATACAAAAGTCGGGTATTCATCCTTTCTGATGGAGGCATAATATTACAGACACTTCTGCAAAGAAGACATACAAATGGCTAACAGACACATGAAAAAATGTTCATCATCATTGGCCGTCAGGGAGATTCAAATCAAAACCACACTGAGATACCACCTTACACCAGTTAGAATGGCCAAAATCAACAAGACAGTAAATAACAAGTGTTGGAGAGGATGCGGAGAAAGGGGAACCCTCTTCCACTGCTGGTAGAAATGCAAGTTGGTGCAGCCACTTTGAAAAACAGTGTGGAGATTCCTAAAGAAATTAAAAATAGAGCTACCCTATGACCCTGATATTGCACTATTGGGTATTTACCCCAAAGATACAGATGCAGTGAAAAAAAGGGCCTTATGTACCCCAATGTTCATAGCAGCAATGGCCACAATTGCCTTGTGGAAGAGCCAAGATGCCCTTCAACAGACGAATGCATAAAGAATATATGGTCAATGCAGTTTTGATTTGAATTTCCCTGATGACTAATGATGATGAACATTTTTCAAGTGTCTTTTAGTCATCTGTATGTCTTCTTTGGAAAATGTCTGCTCATGTCTTCTGCCCATTTTTTGACTTTATGATTTGTTTTTTGGGTGTTGAGTTTGAGGAGTTTTTATAGACCTTGGATATCAGCCCTTTGTCTCTAGTGTCATCTGCAAATATCTTCTTTTGTATCAACATGGACGTGACTGGAGGAGATTATGCTGAGTGAAATAAGCCAAGCAGAGAGAGTCAGTTATCATATGGTTTCACTTATGTATGGAGCATAGGGAAAAACATAGAGGACAATTGGGAGAAGGAAAGGAAGGGTGCATTGGAGGAAGTTGGAGGGGGAGATGAACCATGAGAGACTGTGGACTCTGAGCAACAAACAGAGTTTTGGAGGGAAGGGTGGTGGGTGTTCAGTGAGCCAGGTGGTGGGTATTGAGGAGGGCATGGAGCACTGGGTGTGGTAGATGAACAATGAATCTTGGAACACTGAAAAAATAAAATAAAGTTAATTGAAAAAAAGCACACCCACAACAAGACATATTGTAATTAAGTTTGCGAAATATAGTCATAAAGAAAAAATCTTAAAAGCACCAATACAAAAGAAGCACTAAATTTGTAAATCGCCAAACTGTGAAAAGAGCCAAGATGCCCTTCAACAGATAAATGGATAAAGAAGATATGGTCCATATATACAATGGAATATTATGCCTCCATCAGAAAGGATGAATACCCAACTTTTGTTTCAACATGGCCTGGACTAAAAGAGATTATGCTGAGTGAAATAAGTCAAGTGGAGAGAGTCAATTATCATATGGTCTCACTTATGTGTGGAGCATAAGGAAAAACATGGAGGACATTGTGAGAGGGAAGGGAGGGATGAATTGGAGGAAATCAGAAGGACCATGAGAGACTATGAACTCAGAGCAACAGACTAAGGGTTTTGGAGGGGAGGGGAGTGGGGGGATGGGCGAGCCTGGTGGTGGGTATTGAGGAGGGCACGTATTGCATGGAGCACTGGGTGTGGTACATAAACAATGAATCTTGTAACACTGAAAAAATAAAATAAAATAAAATAAAAGTATTTGGGAAAAATAAAATAAAATAAAATAAATTTATAAAGGAAAACCCATAAAGCTAGCTGTAGATTTCTCAACAGAAACTTGGCAAGACAGAAGGGAGTAGCTTGGTATATTAAAAAAAAAAAAATATCTGCAGCGAAGAAATCTCTATTCAGTAAGGCTCTCATTCAGAATAGAAATGGAGATTAAGATTTACCTGAAGCGTGCCTGTGTGGCTCAGTCAGTTGAGTGACTGCTTCAGCTCAGGCCATTATCCTGGAATCCCAGGACAGGGTCCCACATCAGGCTCCCTGCTCAGTGGGGAGTCTGTTTCTCCCTCTATCCTCCTCCCTCTTGTGCTCTCTCTCCCACTCTCTCTCTCAAATAAATAAATTCTTAAAGAAAGAATTTCCCAGAAAAACAAAAACTAAAGGAGTTAATGACCACTAAATTGGCCCTGCAAGAAATAATAAAGGGTACTATTTGAGTGCAAAGGAAAGACCAAAAGTGACAGAGATAAGACTGCATCACAGAAAATCTCCAGAAACAATGACAAATCGAGCAACAAAATGGCAACAAATACATATCTATCAATAATTACTTTGAATGTAAATGGACTAAATGCTCCAATCAAAAGACATAAGGTGTCAGAATGGATTAAATAAAAAAAAAGAGCCATATGTGCTGCCTACAAGAGACTTATTTTATACCTAAAGACACTTGCGGATTGAAACTGAGGGGCTGGAGAAACATTATCACACAATTAGATGTCAAGAGGAAGCCAGAATATCAATACTTATATTGGACAAAATAGACTTTAAAACAAATATTGTAACAAAAAACAAAGAAAAGCACTATATAATCACAAGGAGAACAATCCAACAAGAGGATATAATCATTGTAAATATTTATACACCCATAATGGGACCACCAAAATATATAAAACAATTTATAACAAATATAAACAAACTCATTGATAATAATACAGTAATAGTAGGGGATTTTAACACCCCACTTATATCAATGGACAGATCATCTAAACAGAAAATCAACAAGGAAACAATGTTTTTAAATGACATACTGGGCAAGATGGTCTTAACAGATATATTCAAAGCATTCTATCCTAAAACAGCAGAATACACATTCCATTCAAGTGCACATGGAGCATTCTCCAGAATAGATCACATGTTAGGTCAAAAAACAGACCTCAACAAATACAAAAAGATTGAAACCATCCCATGAAACTTTCCTAACCACAACGCTATGAAACTAGAAGTCATTCAGAAGAAAAAAATTGGAAATACCACAAATATGTGGAGGGTAATCAATATGCTACTAAACAATGAATGAGTCAGCCAGGAAATAAAAGAAGACATTTTTAAAAAATGGAAACAAAAAAAATAAAAATAAAAAAATAAAAAAATAAAATAAAAAATGGAAACAAATGAAAATGAAAACGCAATGGTCCAAAACTTTGGGATGCAAAAAAAGCTGTCCTGAGGAAAAAGTATATGGCAATACATGTCTATTTTCAGAACCATGAAAAATCTCAAACAACAAACATTACATCTAAAGGAGCTAGAAAGAGAATAAATAAAGCCTAAAGCCAACAAATAAGGGAAATAATAAAGATTAGAGCAGAAATCAATAATACAGAAATTTTAGAAACACAACAGAACTGATCAATGAAATCAGGAAATGGTTCTTTGAAAAAATTAATACAATTGATAAACCTCTAGCCAGACTTATCAAAAAGAAAAGAGAAAGGACCCAAATAAACAAAATCACAAATGACAGAGGGGAAATAACAACAAACACCATAGAAATACAAACAGTTGTAAGAGAATATTATGAAAAACTATATGCCAACAAATTGGACAACCTGGAATAAATGGATTAATTCCTAGAAACACATAAACTACAAAAACTGAAACAGAAAGAAACAGAAAGGTTGAACACACTGATAACCAGCAAAGAAATTGAATCAGTACTCAAGCAATTTCCAACAAACAAAAGTCTAGGGCCAGATGGCTTCACAGGCAAATTCTAACAAACATTTATTTTTTCTTAATGGTTAACATATAGTGTTATATTAGTTTCAAGTGTACAATATAGCAATTTACCACCTCCATACAACATCCAGTGCTCATCATCGTAAGTACCCTCCTTAATCCGCATCACCTATTTCACCCATCCCCTTATCCCCCCTCCCCTCTGGTCACCATCAGTTTGTTCTCTATACTTAAGAGTCTGTTTCTTGGTTTATCTCTCTCTCTTTTTTTCCTTTGTTTATTTGTTTTGTTTCTGCAATTCCATATATGAGAGAAATAATATGGTATTTGTCTTTCTCTGATTTATTTTCCTAAGCTTATATTCTGTAGCTCCCTCCATGATGTTGCAAATGGCAAGATTTCATTCTTCTTATGGCTGAATAGTATTCCATTACTTATATTGGACAAAATAGATCTTAAAACAAATATTATAACATATAAAATGTGTGTGTGTGTGTGTGTGTGTGTTGATTGATACTGGGGCAGCTTCCATAATTTGGCTATATGTATATAATGCTGCTATAAACATAGGAGAGCCTGTTTCCCTTTGAAGTAAATAATTATTTTTAAACATCCAAATGAGAATACATTTCTTTAGGCATTGACTCATTGACCATGCATCAACTGGGTGCCTGCCATGGACAGGACATTTGTTAGGCATGGTGTTCAATACCAAATTGTATGCAAACTTTTTTCTGTCCTTGAGGAACTTATCCAGAAGAAAGGGAGGATCCCCTTGGGGAGATGATCTGGATCTCTGCACCTGGAAGTAAAAACTTTCAAACGTCACAAGATGAATAAAGAAACACTTCTAGGAAACTTTTTGGAGATCTCAGAAGATCATGAAAAGCCTCTCAGGTCTGTTTTTCCTGACATGATTGAGAAGGAAAGGCAGACCCAGCATCTGGCAGGTGCTCATTCACATCGTAGGGAATATGATAAATCTTTCCCTGCTTCACTGTGAACGTGTCCAAAAAGGTGCCCCAATGGAACTCTGGCTGCAAAGGAACTCAAGAAAGAATAGCCAAATTACTCACCATATTTTCTTCTCTTACCCCTTCCATCTCCTGGCAGCCCAAACCATCCCTCAACACATTACATTCCCTGCTGCTATGCTCTCCTCCACACCTCTCAGCTGGGATATTTTTAGAATCTGAACATTAGGCAAGCTTAGTCTACTTCTGTGCCACAGAATGAATATCATGAGTGGTATCTGAACTGAGCCAAAACCCAGCTGCTAGTGGGATCAAGATAAAGTGAGAGAGGTTGGTTTGTTGGAAATAACTAGTTTGTGAACTCACATAACATAATTTCTCTTATAAGACATCTGGGAGGAGTTAAGATGGCAGAGGAGCAGGGGTACCCTAAGTTTGTCTCAGGCCTTGAATGCAACTAGATACTTATCAAATCATTCTGAACACCTGAGAAATCTATGGGAGGTCTAAGAAAACAAATGCTGCAAGTCTACAAGTAGAAAATCTACCACCACCATTTGGAAAGAAGGAGGTGCAGAGACTTGAACCCAGTGTGATATAGTTGAGGACACAATGGTAAGGAAGGAGCGTGTTTAAGGAGGCTATTGTAAAATATTATAAGCAGTGAAGTACAAAATCAGAAACTTAGAAGTCTGCTACATTTGGAGAATGTGCCTGACTTAAAGGTGCTCAGGTGCTGAAATGGTCTGAGGATCTCATGAGTCACAAGAAGAATGGGTGGCATCTAACTGCAGCATGGTTTCCATGCATAGGAGCATGTAAGCTGGCTGAAACAACGAGTTCCATGTTGCCGTAAACTGTGAACCACTGCATGGTCAAGCAACTGCTTTCCTGGGACAGGTCCAGTAAAACTCAAAAGCTGGTGAGACCTTCCCTGGGGAGAAACAGCGCGGGTCAACACCATGGGAGTCCTTAAAATCTGGAGGGTGTTTTCGGGTTTTTTTTTTCCCCAAATATTTTTATTTTATTTTTTCAGTGTTACAAGATTCATTGTTTATGTACCATACCCAGTGCTCCATGCAATATATGTCCTCCTCAATGCCCACCACCAGGCTCGCCCATCCCCCCACCCCCTCCCCTCCAAAACCCTCAGTCCCTTGCTCTTAGTTCACAGTCTCTCATGGTTCTTCGAAGAGCCATGAAAATTTGGAGTTTTGAAACTCAGTGGCATGCTCGAAATTAAAAAAAAAAAAAAAAAGCTTGGACACAGGCAGGGTGAACACAGAGTTCCGTTGGAAACTGGGGAGACAAAAGCAATTGATCGCTCTTCTGCAAGAGCTCACTGAAGAGTGGGGGGTGTGAATTTTCAGCTCCAGAGCTAGAGAGCAGGGCACCACCATATTCATCCCACCCAGCAGTGCCGAAAGGCTCCAGGGAACAAAACAGCACCACCAAGTGGAGTCTGGAGCCGCTTACACAAAGCACTGCCTCCCTAAGAACTGGAGGAGCATTTCCACTTGGGCAAGTCCACTTGAGAATCAGGGCAACAGGCCCCTCCCCCAAAGACCAGCACAAACAATTCACTTGCACCAAGTTTGCTGATCATAGAAAGCAGCAAAGCTTCAGCTCCAGGAGAAAACAGTATCAAGCGTTTTTTGTTTTTTTTAATTCTTTAGTCATTTAGTAATATTTTTTCAGTTATTTTCATTTTTTATATTATTTTTATTCTTTTTTAGTTTTAATTTTTATATATACTTTATATACATTATTTTTTGTGTATATATATATATATTTTCTTTTGTTTTTATTTTGCAATCTAGTTCCTTTTAACAAGCAGACTGAAATACACTCAGGATCTAGTTTTTTGTTTTGTTGTTATTGTTGTTTTTGTTGTTTTCTATTTTTCTTTCATTTTTTTTTTCTGAACAAAATGATGAGTTGGAGAAATTCACCCCAAAAGAAAGAACAGGAGGTAGCACTCACTGCAAGAGATTTAATCAGTAGGGTTATAGGTAAGATATCTGAATTAGAATTTAAAACAAGAATTATAAAGAACTACCTGGGCTTGAAAAAAGCTTTGAGGACACTAGAGAATACCTTACTGTAGAGATAAAAGAACCAAAACCTAGTCAGGCCAAAATTAAAATGTTATAACTGAGATGCAGTCCCAAGTGCACACTAAAAACAAGGATTAACGAGGCATAGAGTAAATCAGTGACATAGAAGATAAAATTCTGGAAAATAATGAAGCAGTAGAAAGAGAAAAAGAAAAATATTAGATCACAAAGGTAGACTTAGTGAACTTGATGGTCCCATAAGTGAAATACTTATCCATATCAGAAGAGTACAAGAAAAAGAAGAGTGAAAAAGGAGAAGGTTTATTTAAACAAATTATAGATGAGAACTTCCCTAATTTGGGGAAGGATACAGGCATTCAAGTCCAAGAGGCACAAAGAACATCCCTCAAAATCAACAAAAATAGGTCAACACCTCTACATATTATATTGAGACATGCAAGCACAAAGATAAAGAGAAAAAAACTGAAAGCATCTCAGGAGAAGACGTCCTCCACCTAAAAGGCTAGATACATAAGGCTGGAAACAGACCTGTCCACATAGACCTGGCAGGCCAGAAATGACTGGCATGATATATTCAATATGTAAATGGGAAAGATATGCACCCAAAAATACTTTATCTAGCAAAGGGGTCATTCAAACTAGGAGAGATAAGGAGTTTCCAAGACAAGTGGAAACTAAACAAGTTCGTGAACACTACACCACACCTACAACAAATATTAAAGGGGACCATCTGAGCAGAAAGAGAACAAAAGTAACAAAGACCAGAAAGGAAAAGAGACAATCTACAGGAACAATGACTGTACAGGTAATACAATGGCATTAAATTCATAACTTTTAATAATTACTCTGAATGTACATTGACTAAATGCTCCAATCTAAAGACATAGGGTATCAGAATAGATTAAAAAAGAACATTGATATGTTGCATACAAGAGACTCATTTTACATCCAAAGACACCACCAGATTGAAAGTGAGCAGTGGAGAACCATTTATCATGCCAATGGACATCAGACAAACTAGATTTTAAACCAAAGACTGTAATAAAAGATGTAGAAGGACACTATATAGTAATAAAGGGGTCTATACTACAGAAAGATCTAACAATTATAAATATTTATGCCTCTAACTTAGGAGCAGCCAAATATAAAAATCACTTAATAACAAACTTAAAGAACTCATTGATAATAATATGATAATAGCAGGGGACTTTAACACCCCACTCAAAGCAATGGACAGATCATCTAAGCAGATCAGCAAGGAAACTAGGGCTTTGAATTACACACTGGACCAGAAGTACTTAACAGATACATTCAGAGCATTTCATCCTAAAGCAGCAGAATACACAACACATTCTTTTCGAGGACACATGGAATGTTCTCCAAAATAGATCATATGCTGTGTCACAAATCAGATCTCAAGGGGAACAAAAATACTGAGATCATACCATGAATATTTTCAGACCACAATGAAACTTGAATTCAATGACAAGAAAAAATTTTGAGGGCGCCTGGGTGGCTCAGTGGGTTAAGCCTCTGCCTTCGGCTCAGGTCATGATCTCAGGGTCCTGAGATCGAGCCCTGCATCGGGCTCTCTGCTCAACAGGGAGCCTGCTTCCCCCCCCCACCTCTGCCTGACTTTCTGCCTACTGTGATCTCTTTCTCTGTCAAATAAATAAATAAGGATGAATACCCAACTTTTATTTTAACATGGACTGGACTGGAAGAGATTATGTTGAGTGAAATAAGTCAAGCGGAGAAAGTCAATTATCATATGGTCTCACTTACGTGTGGAGCATAAGGAAAAACATGGAGGACATTGTGAGAGGGAGGGGAGGGATGAATTGGAGGAAATCGGAGGGGTGAAGAACCGTGAGAGACTGTGAACTCAGAACAAGGGACTGAGAATTTTGGAGGGGAGGGGGGGGATGGGCGAGCCCTGTGGTGGGTATTGAGGAGGGCACGTATTGCATGGAGCACTGGGTGTGGTACATAAACAATGAATCTTG